>OX451741.1:300258490-300278490 GCA_948472305.1 Vicia faba
GTTGTTTATTTGACGTTGTTGTCGTTATTGTTGTTTATTTGACGTTGTTGTTGTTGTTGTATTTGTTGTTGTTGTTATTGTTGTTGCTTATTTGACGTTGTTGTTATTGTTGTTTATTTGACGTTGTTGTTGTTGTTGTTGTTATTCATTTGAAGTTGTTGTTGTTGTTGTTGTTTATTTGACGTTGTTGTTGTTGTTGTTCTTTATTTGACGTTGTTGTTGTCGTTGTGTTTGTTGTTTATTTGACGTTGTTGTTGTTATTTATTTGACGTTGTTGTTGTTGACGTTGTTGTTGTTGTTGTTGTTTATTTGACGTTGTTGTTCTTGTTGTTGTTTATTTGACGTTGTTGTTGTTGTTGACGTTGTTGTTGTTGTTTATTTGATGTTGTTGTTGTTGTTTATTTGACGTTGTTGTTGTTGTTGACATAGTTGTTGTTGTTTATTTGACGTTGTTGTTGTTGACGTTGTTTTTTATTTGACGTTGTTGTTGTTGTTTATTTGACGTTGTTGTTGTTGTTGTTGATGTTGTTGATGTTGTTTGATGGACGTTGTTGTTGTTATTATTTATTTGACATTGTTGTTGTTGTTGACGGTGTTGTTGTTGTTGTTGTTGTTTATTTGACATTGTTGTTGTTGTTGTTATTTATTTGATGTTGTTGTTGTTGTTGTTGTTGTTTATTTGACGTTGTTGTTGTTGTTGTTGTTGTTTATTTGACGTTGTTGTTGTTGTTTATTTGACATTGTTGTTGTTATTTGGCGTTGTTGTTGTATTTGTTGTTGTTGTTGTTTATTTGACGTTATTGTTGTTGTTTATTTGACGTTGTTATTGTTGTTGTTGTTGTTGTTTATTTGACGTTGATGTTGTTAATGTTGTTGTTGTTGTTGTTTATTTGACATTGTTGTTGTTTATTTGACGTTGTTAATGTTGTTGACATTGTTGTTGTTGTTTTTGTTGTTTATTTGACGTTGTTGTTGTTGTTGTTTTTGTTGTTGTTATTGTTAGTGTTGTTGTTATCTATTTGACGTTGTTGTTGTTGTGGTTGTTGTTGTTTATTAGACGTCGTTGTTGTTGTATTTTATTTGACGTTGTTATTGTTGTTTATTTGACGTTGTTTTTGTTATTTGACGTTGTTGTTGTTGTTGTATTTGTTGTTGTTGTTGTTGCTTATTTGACATTGTTGTTGTTGTTGTTTATTTGACGTTGTTGTTGTTATTCATTTGACGTTGTTGTTGTTGTTGTTTATTTAACGTTGTTGTTGTTGTTGTTCTTTATTTGACGTTGTTGTTGTCGTTGTTTTTGTTGTTTATTTGACGTTGTTGTTGTTATTTATTTGACGTTGTTTTTGTTGTTTATTTGACGTTGTTGTTGACGTTGTTGTTGTTGTTTATTTGACGTTGTTGTTGTTGTTTATTTGACGTTGTTGTTGTTGTTGTTTATTTGATTTTGTTTTAGTTGTTGTTGTTTATTTGACGTTGTTGTTGTTTTTTATTTGACGTTGTTGTTGTTGACATTGTTGTTGTTGTGTTTATTTGACGTTGTTGTTGTTGTTGTTTATTTGACGTAGTTGTTGTTATTGACGTTGTTGTTGTTGTTGTTTATTTGACGTTTTTGTTGTTGTTGTTTATTTGACGTTGTTGTTGTTATTGTGGTTGTTGTTGTTTATTTGACGTTGTTGTTGTTGTTGTTTTGTTGTTTATTTGACGTTGTTGTTGTTGTTGTTTTGTTGTTTATTTGACGTTGTTGTTGTTGTTGTTTATTTGACATTGTTGTTTTTTTATATTTGACGTTGTTGGTGTTGTTATTTATTTGACGTTGTTGTTGTTGTTATTGTTTATTTGACGTTGTTGTTGTTGTTGTTGTTTATTTGACGTTGTTATTGTTGTTTATTTGACGTTGTTTTTGTTATTTGACGTTGTTGTTGTTGTTGTTGTTGTATTTGTTGTTGTTGTTGTTGTGTCTTATTTGACGTTAATGTTATTGTTGCTATTTATTTGACGTTGTTGTTGTTGTTTATTTGACGTTGTTGTTGTTGTTTATTTGACGTTGTTGTCGTTGTTGTTGTTTATTTGACGTTGTTGTTGTTGTTGTTGTTGTTGTTGTATTTGTTGTTGTATTTGTTGTTGTTGTTATTGTTGTTGCTTATTTGACGTTGTTGTTATTTATGTATATTTGACGTTGTTGTTGTTGTTGTTATTCATTTGAAGTTGTTGTTGTTGTTGTTGTTGTTGTTTATTTGACATTGTTGTTGTTGTTGTTCTTTATTTGACGTTGTTGTTGTCGTTGTTTTTGTTGTTTATTTGACGTTGTTGTTGTTGACGTTGTTGTTGTTGTTGTTGTTTATTTGACGTTGTTGTTGTTTATTTGACGTTGTTGTTGTTGTTGACGTTGTTGTTGTTATTGTTGTTTATTTGATGTTGTTGTTGTTGTTGACATAATTGTTGTTGTTTATTTGACGTTGTTGTTGTTGTTGTTGACGTTGTTGTTTATTTGACGTTGTTGTTGTTGTTTATTTGACGTTGTTGTTGCTGTTGTTGACGTTGTTGTTGTTGTTGTTGTTTGATGGACGTTGTTGTTGTTGTTTATTTGACGTTGTTGTCATTGTTGTTGTTTATTTGACGTTGTTGTTGTTGTTGTTGTTGTATTTGTTGTTGTTGTTATTGTTGTTGCTTATTTGACGTTGTTGTTATTGTTGTTTATTTGACGTTGTTGTTGTTGTTGTTGTTGTTTATTTGACGTTGTTGTTGTTGTTGTTGTTTATTTGACGTTGTTGTTGTTGTTGTTGTTTATTTGACATTGTTGTTGTTATTTATTTGACGTTGTTGTTGTTGTTATTATTTATTTGACGTTGTTGTTTATTTAACGTTATTGTTGTTGTTTATTTGACGTTGTTATTGTTGTTGTTGTTTATTTGACGTTGTTGTTGTTGACGTCGTTGTTGTTGTTTATTTGACGTTGTTGTTGTTGTTGTTGTTGTTTATTTGACGTTGTTGTTGTTGTTTTTGTTGTTTATTTGACAATGCTGTTGTTTTTATTGTTGGTGTTGTTGTTGTTGTTATTGTTTATTTGACGTTGTGGACGTTGTTGTTGTTGTTGTTTATTTGACATTGTTGTTGTTGTTGACGGTGTTGTTGTTGTTGTTATTGTTTATTCGACATTATTGTTGTTGCTGTTATTTATTTGACGTTGTTGTTGTTGTTGTTTATTTGACGTTTTTATTGTTGTTGTTTATTTGACGTTGTTGTTGTTGTTTATTTGACGTTGTTGTTGTTGTATTTGTTTTTGTTGTTGTTGTTGTTTGTTTGACGTTGTTGTTTTTGTTGTTTATTTGACATTATTGTTATTGTTTATTTGACGTTGTTATTGTTGTTGTTGTTGTTGTTTATTTGACGTTGTTGTTGTTGTTGACGTTGTTGTTGTTGTTGTTGTTTATTTGACGTTGTTGTTGTTGTTGTTTATTTGACGTTTTTAATGTTGTTGACATTGTTGTTGTTGTTTTTGTTGTTTATTTGACGTTGTTGTTGTTGTTTTTGTTGTTGTTATTGTTGGTGTTGTTGTTGTTTATTTGACGTTGTTGTTGTTGTTGTTTATTTGACGTTGTTGTTGTTGTTTATTTGAGGTTGTGGTTGTTGTTGTTGTTGTTGTTGTTGTTTATTTGACGTTGTTGTTGTTGTTGTTGTTTATTTGACGTTGTTGTTGTTGTTTATTTGACATTGTTGTTGTTGTTGTTGTTGAAGTTGTTGTTGTTGTTGTTGTTGTTTATTTGACGTTGTTGTTGTTGTTGTTTATTTGATGTTTTTTAGTTATTGTTGTTTATTTGACGTTTTTGTTGTTTTTTATTTGACGTTGTTGTTGTTGACATTGTTGTTATTGTTGTTTATTTGACGTAGTTGTTGTTATTGACGTTGTTGTTTATTTGACGTTTTTGTTGTTGTTGTTTTTTATTTGGTGTTGTTGTTCTTGTTGATATTGTTGTAGTTGTTGTTGTTGTTTATTTGACGTTATTGTTGTTGTTGTTTATTTGACGTTGTTGTTGTTGTTATTTATTTGACGTTGTTGTTGTTGTTATTGTTTATTTGACGTTGTTGTTGTTGTTGTTGTTTATTTGACGTTATTGTTGTTGTTTATTTGACGTTGTTATTATTGTTGTTGTTTATTTGACGTTGTTGTTGTTGTTGTTTATTTGACGTTGTTGTTGTTGATGTTGTTGTTGTTGTTGTTTTTTATTTGACGTTGTTGTTGTTTATTTGACGTTGTTATTGTTGTTATTGTTGTTGTTGTTGTTTATTTGACGTTGTTGTTGTTGTTGTTGACGTTGTTGTTGTTGTTGTTGTTTATTTGACGTTGTTGTTGTTGTTATTTATTTACAATTGTTGTTGTTGTTGTCATTGTTTCTTTTACGTTGTTGTTGTTGTTGTTTATTTGACGTTGTTATTGTTGTTTATTTGACGTTGTTTTTGTTATTTGACGTTGTTGTTGTTGTTGTTGTTGTTGTTGTTGTTGTATTTGTTGTTGTTGTTGTTGTTGTTGCTTATTTGACGTTGTTGTTATTGTTGCTATTTATTTGACGTTGTTGTTGTT
Organism: Vicia faba; assembly: GCA_948472305.1. NCBI lineage: Eukaryota > Viridiplantae > Streptophyta > Magnoliopsida > Fabales > Fabaceae > Vicia > Vicia faba. Next base: position 300,263,070 of record OX451741.1, read on the forward strand.
GTTGTTGTTGTTTATTTGACGTTGTTGTTGTTGTTTATTTGATGTTGTCGTTGTTGTTGTTGTTTCTTTGACGTTGTTGTTGTTGTTGTATTTGTTGTTGTTGTTATTGTTGTTGCTTATTTGACGTTGTTGTTATTGTTGTTGTTTATTTGACGTTGTTGTTGTTGTTGTTATTCATTTGGCGTTGTTGTTGTTTTTTTGACGTTGTTGTTGTTGTTTATTTGACGTTGTTGTTGTTGTTGTTGTTCTTTATTTGACGTTGTTGTTGTTGTTGTATTTGTTGTTGTTGTTATTGGTGTTGCTTATTTGACGTTGTTGTTATTGTTGTTGTTTATTTGACGTTGTTGTTGTTGTTGTTCTTTATTTGACGTTGTTGTTGTCGTTGTTTTTGTTGTTTATTTGACGTTGTTGTTGTTATTTATTTGACGTTGTTTTTGTTGTTTATTTGACATTGTTGTTGACGTTGTTGTTGTTGTTGTTTATTTGACGTTGTTGTTGTTGTTGACGTTGTTGTTATTGTTTATTTGACGTTGTTGTTGTTGTTGTTGTTTATTTGATGTTGTTTTAATTGTTGTTGTTTATTTGACGTTGTTGTTGTTGTTTATTTGATGTTGTTTTAGTTGTTGTTGTTTATTTGACGTTGTTGTTGTTTTTTATTTGACGTTGTTGTTGTTGACATTGTTGTTGTTGTTGTTTATTTGACGTTGTTGTTGTTGTTGTTTATTTGACGTAGTTGTTGTTATTACTGTTGTTGTTGTTGTTGTTGTTTATTTGACGTTTTTGTTGTTGTTGATGTTGTTGTTGTTGTTTTTTATTTGACGTTGTTGTTTATTTGACGTTGTTGTTGTTATTGTTGTTGTTGTTGTTGTTTATTTGACATTGTTGTTGTTGTTGTTGTTTCTTAGATGTTGTTGTTGTTGTTTATTTGACATTGTTGTTGTTGTTTTTTATTTGACGTTGTTGTTGTTGTTATTTATTTGACGTTGTTGTTGTTATTGTTTATTTGTCGTTGTTGTTGTTGTTGTTTATTTGACGTTGTTATTATTGTTTTTTTGAAGTTGTTGTTGTTGTTATTGTTTATTTGAAGTTGTTGTTGTTGTTGTTTATTTGACGTTGTTATTGTTGTTATTGTTGTTGTTGTTGTTTATTTGACGTTGTTGTTGTTGTTGTTGACGTTGTTGTTGTTGTTGTTGTTTATTTGACGTTGTTGTTGTTGTTATTTATTTAAAATTGTTGTTGTTGTTGTCATTGTTTCTTTTACGTTGTTGTTGTTGTTTATTTGACGTTGTTATTGTTGTTTATTTGACGTTGTTTTTGTTATTTGACGTTGTTGTTGTTGTTGTTGTATTTGTTGTTGTTGTTGTTGTTGCTTATTTGACGTTGTTGTTATTGTTGCTATTTATTTGACGTTGTTGTTGTTGTTGTTTATTTGACGTTGTTGTTGTTGTTTATTTGGTGTTGTTGTTGTTGTTGTTTATTTGACGTTGTTGTTGTTGTTGTTGTTGTATTTGTTGTTGTTGTTATTGTTGTTGCTTATTTGACGTTGTTGTTATTGTTGTTGTTTATTTGACGTTGTTGTTGTTGTTGTTATTCATTTGGCGTTGTTGTTGTTTTTTTGACGTTGTTGTTGTTGTTGTTTATTTGACGTTGTTGTTGTTGTTGTTGTTCTTTATATGACGTTGTTGTTGTTGTTGTATTTGTTGTTGTTGTTATTGGTGTTGCTTATTTGACGTTGTTGTTATTGTTGTTGTTTATTTGACGTTGTTGTTGTTGTTCTTCTTCTTTATTTGACGTTGTTGTTGTCGTTGTTTTTGTTGTTTATTTGACGTTGTTGTTGTTATTTATTTGACGTTGTTTTTGTTGTTTATTTGACATTGTTGTTGACGTTGTTGTTGTTGTTGTTTATTTGACGTTGTTGTTGTTGTTTATTTGACGTTGTTGTTGTTGTTGACGTTGTTGTTATTGTTTATTTGACGTTGTTGTTGTTGTTGTTTATTTGATGTTGTTTTAGTTGTTGTTGTTTATTTGACGTTGTTGTTGTTGTTTATTTGATGTTGTTTTAGTTGTTGTTGTTTATTTGACGTTGTTGTTGTGTTTTATTTGACGTTGTTGTTGTTGTTGTTTATTTGACATTGTTGTTGTTGTTGTTTATTTGACGTAGTTGTTGTTATTACTGTTGTTGTTGTTGTTGTTGTTTATTTGACGTTTTTGTTGTTGTTGATGTTGTTGTTGTTGTTTTTTATTTGACGTTGTTGTTTATTTGACGTTGTTGTTGTTGTTATTGTTGTTGTTGTTGTTGTTTATTTGACATTGTTGTTGTTGTTGTTGTTTCTTTGATGTTGTTGTTGTTGTTTATTTGACATTGTTGTTGTTGTTTTTTATTTGACGTTGTTGTTGTTGTTATTTATTTGACGTTGTTGTTGTTATTGTTTATTTGACGTTGTTGTTGTTGTTGTTTATTTGACGTTGTTATTATTGTTTTTTTGAAGTTGTTGTTGTTGTTATTGTTTATTTGACGTTGTTGTTGTTGTTGTTGTTTATTTGACGTTATTGTTGTTGTTTATTTGACGTTGTTATTATTGTTGTTGTTTATTTGACGTTGTTGTTGTTTATTTGACGTTGTTGTTGTTGATGTTGTTGTTGTTGTTTTTTATTTGGCGTTGTTGTTGTTGTTGTTTATTTGACGTTGTTGTTGTTGTTGTTTATTTGACGTTGTTGTTGTTGTTGTTGTCGATGTTGATGTTGTTGTTGTTGTTGTTTATTTGACGTTGTTGTTGTTGTTGTTGTTTATTTGACGTTGTTGTTATTGTTGTTATTTATTTGACGTTGTTGTTGTTGTTGTTGTTGTTTATTAGACGTTGTTGTTGTTGTTTATTTGACGTTGTTATTATTGTTTATTTGACGTTGGTTTGTTATTTGACGTTGTTGTTGTTGTTATATTTGTTGTTGTTGTTGTTGCTTATTTGACGTTGTTGTTGTTGTTGTTGTTGTTTATTTGATGTTGTTGTTGCGGTTGTTTATTTGACGTTGTTGTTGTTGTTTATTTGACGTTGTTGTTGTTGTTGTTTATTTGACGTTGTTAATGTTGTTGACATTGTTGTTGTTATTTTTGTTGTTTATTTGATGTATTTGTTGTTGTTATTGTTAGTGTTGTTGTTGTTTATTTGACATTGTTGTTGTTGATGTTGTTGTTGTTGTTGTTTATTAGATGTCGTTGTTGTTGTTTATTTGACATTGTTATTGTTGTTTATTTGACGTTGTTTTTGTTATTTGACGTTGTTCTTGTTGTATTTGTTGTTGTTGTTGTTGTTTATTTGACGTTGTTGTTGTTGTTGTTAACGTTGTTGTTGTTGTTGTTTATTTGACGTTGTTGTTGTTGTTGTTTATTTGACATTGTTAATGTTGTTGACGTTGTTGTTGTTGTTGTTTATTTCACGTTGTTGTTGTTGTTGTTTATTTGACGTTGTTAATGTTGTTGACGTTGTTGTTGTTGTTGTTTTTGTTGTTTATTTGACGTTGTTGTTGTTGTTGTTGTTGTTGTTGTTTTTGTTGTTGTTATTGTTGGTGTTATTGCTGTTTATTTGATGTTGGTGTTGTTGTTTATTTGACGTTGTTGTTGTTTATTTGACGTTGTTAATGTTGTTGACGTTGTTGTTGTTTTTTATTTCACGTTGTTGTTGTTGTTGTTGTTATTGTTGTTGTTTATTTGACGTTATTGTTGTTGTTGTTTATTTGACGTTGTTATTGTTGTTGTTGTTTTTTATATGATGTTGTTGTTGACGTTGTTGTTGTTGTTTATTTAACATTGTTGTTGTTGTTGTTGTTGTTTATTTGACGTTGTTAATGTTGTTGACGTTGTTGTCGTTGTTTTTGTTGTTTATTTGGCGTTGTTGTTGTTATTGTTTTTGTTGTTGTTATTGTTGGTGTTGGTGTTGTTTATTTGACATTCTTGTTGTTGTTTATTTGACATTGTTGTTGTTGTTTATTTGACGTTGTTGTTGTTGTTGTTTATTTGACGTTGTTGTTGTTGTTTATTTGACATTGTTGTTGTTGTTGTTGACGTTGTTGTTGTTATTTATTTGACGTTGTTGTTGTTGTTGTTGTTTATTTGATGTTGTTTTAGTTGTTGTTGTTGTTGTTGTTGTTTATTTGATGTTGTTTTAGTTGTTTATTTGACGTTGTTGTTGTTTTTTATTTGACGTTGTTGTTGTTGACAATGTTGTTGTTGTTGTTGTTTATTTGACGTTGTTGTTGTTGTTGTTTATTTGACGTAGTTGTTGTTAATGACGTTGTTGTTGTTGTTTATTTGACGTTTTTGTTGTTGATGTTGTTGTGGTTTATTTGATGTTGTTGTTGTTGTTTATTTGATATTGTTGTTGTTGTTGTTTATTTGACGTTGTTGTTGTTGTTATTATTTATTTGACGTTGTTGTTGTTGTTATTGTTTATTTGATGTTGTTGTTGTTGTTGTTGTTTATTTGACGTTGTTATTGTTGTTTATTTGACGTTGTTTTTGTTATTTGACGTTGTTGTTGTTGTTGCTGTTGTATTTGTTGTTGTTGTTGTTGTTGTTGTTGCTTATTTGACGTTGTTGTTGTTGTTGTTGTTGTTTATTTGACGTTGTTGTTGTTGTTTATTTGACGTTGTTGTCGTTGTTGTTGTTTATTAGACGTTGTTGTTGTTGTGGTATTTGTTGTTGTTGTTATTGTTGTTGCTTTTTTGACGTTGTTATTATTGTTTGGTTTTTATTTGACGTTGTTGTTGTTGCTATTCATTTGAAGTTGTTGTTGTTGTTGTTTATTTGACGTTGTTGTTGTTGTTGTTGTTGTTTATTTGAAGTTGTTGTTGTTGTTGTTGACGTTGTTGTTGTTGTTGTTGTTGTTTATTTGACGTTGTTGTTGTTGTTATTTATTTAAAATTGTTGTTGTTGTTGTTTATTTGACGTTGTTAATGTTGTTGACATTGTTGTTGTTGTTTTTGTTGTTTATTTGACGTTGTTGTTGTTGTTATTGTTGGTGTTGTTGTTGTTTATTTGACGTTGTTGTTGTTGTTGTTGTTGTTTATTTGACGTTGTTGTTGTTGTTTATTTGACGTAGTTGTTGTTGTTGTTGTTGTTTATTTGACATTGTTGTTGTTGTTGTTTATTTGACGTTGTTGTTGTTGTTGTTGTTTTGACATTGTTGTTGTTGTTGTTGACGTTGTTGTTGTTGTTGTTTATTTGACGTTGTTGTTGTTGTTGTTTATTTGATGTTTTTTAGTTGTTGTTGTTTATTTGACGTTGTTGTTGTTGTTATTGTTTATTTGACGTTGTTGTTGTTGTTTATTTGACGTTATTGTTGTTGTTTATTTGAGGTTGTTATTATTGTTGTTGTTTATTTGACGTTGTTGTTGTTGTTGTTTATTTGACATTGTTGTTGTTGATGTTGTTGTTGGTTTTTATTTGACGTTGTTGTTGTTGTTGTTTATTTGACGTTGTTATTGTTGTTATTGTTGTTGTTGTTGTTGTTTATTTGACGTTGTTGTTGTTCTTGTTGTTTATTTGACGTTGTTGTTGTTGTTATTTATTTAAAATTGTTGTTGTTGTTGTCATTGTTTATTTTACGTTGTTATTGTTGTTGTTTATTTGACGTTGTTTTTGTTATTTGACGTTGTTGTTGTTGTTGTTGTTGTTGTATTTGTTGTTGTTGTTGTTGTTGCTTATTTGACGTTGTTGTTATTGTTGCTATTTATTTGACGTTGTTGTTGTTGTTGTTTATTTGACGTTGTTGTTGTTGTTTATTTGATGTTGTTGTTGTTGTTGTTTATTTGACGTTGTTGTTGTTGTTGTATTTGTTGTTGTTGTTATTGTTGATGCTTATTCGACGTTGTTGTTATTGTTGTTGTTTATTTGACGTCGTTGTTGTTGTTATTATTCATTTGGCGTTGTTGTTGTTTATTTGACGTTGTTGTTGTTGTTGTTGTTTATTTGACGTTGTTGTTGTTGTTGTTGTTGTTCTTTATTTGACGTTGTTGTTGTTGTTGTTGTATTTGTTGTTGTTGTTATTGTTGTTGCTTATTTGACGTTGTTGTTATTGTTGTTGTTTATTTGACGTTGTTGTTGTTGTTGTTGTTCTTTATTTGACGTTGTTGTTGTCGTTGTTTTTGTTGTTTATTTGACGTTGTTGTTGTTATTTATTTGACGTTGTTTTTGTTGTTTATTTGACATTGTTGTTGACGTTGTTGTTGTTGTTGTTGTTGTTTATTTGACGTTGTTGTTGTTGTTGTTTATTTGACGTTGTTGTTGTTGTTGACGTTGTTGTTATTGTTTATTTGACGTTGTTGTTGTTGTTGTTTATTTGATGTTGTTTTAGTTGTTGTTGTTTATTTGACGTTGTTGTTGTTGTTGTTGTTTATTTGATGTTGTTTTAGTTGTTGTTGTTTATTTGACGTTGTTGTTATTTTTTATTTGACGTTGTTGTTGTTGACATTGTTGTTGTTGTTGTTTATTTGATGTTGTTCTTGTTGTTTATTTGACGTAGTTGTTGTTATTACCATTGTTGTTGTTGTTGTTGTTTATTTGACGTTTTTGTTGGTTTTGATGTTGTTGTTGTTGTTGTTTTTTATTTGACGTTGTTGTTTATTTGACGTTGTTGTTGTTGTTATTGTTGTTGTTGTTGTTGTTTATTTGACATTGTTGTTGTTGTTGTTGTTTCTTTGATGTTGTTGTTGTTGTTTTTTATTTGACGTTGTTGTTGTTGTTTTTTATTTGACGTTGTTGTTGTTGTTGTTATTGTTTATTTGACGTTGTTGTTGTTGTTTATTTGACGTTGCTATTGTTGTTTATTTGACGTTGTAGTTGTTGTTATTGTTTATTTGACGTTGTTGTTGTTGTTGTTTATTTGACGTTATTGTTGTTGTTTATTTGACGTTGTTATTATTGTTGTTGTTTATTTGACGTTGTTGTTGTTTTCTTTATTTGACGTTGTTGTTGTTGATGTTGTTGTTATTGTTTTTTATTTGACGTTGTTGTTGTTGTTGTTTATTTGACGTTGTTGTTGTTGTTATTGTTGTTGTTGTTGTTGTTTATTTGACGTTGTTGTTGTTGTTGTTGTTGTTGTTGATGTTGATGTTGTTGTTGTTGTTTATTTGACGTTGTTGTTGTTGTTATTTATTTGACGTTGTTGTTGTTGTTGTCATTGTTTATTTTACGTTGTTGTTGTTGTTGTTGTTTATTTGACGTTGTTATTGTTGTTTATTTGACGTTGTTTTTGTTATTTGACGTTGTTGTTGTTGTTGTTGTTGTATTTGTTGTTGTTGTTGTTGTTGCTTATTTGGCGTTGTTGTTATTGTTGCTATTTATTTGACGTTGTTGTTGTTGTTGTTGTTGTTGTTGTTGTTGTTTATTTGACGTTGTTGTTGTTGTTTATTTGACGTTGTTGTTGTTGTTTATTTGACGTTGTTGTTGTTGTTGTTTATTTGACGTTGTTGTTGTTGTTGTTGTATTTGTTGTTGTTGTTATTGTTGTTGCTTATTTGACGTTGTTGTTATTGTTGTTGTTTATTTGACGTTGTTGTTGTTGTTGTTATTCATTTGACGTTGTTGTTGTTGTTGTTGTTTATTTGACGTTGTTGTTGTTGTTGTTCTTTATTTGACGTTGTTGTTGTCGTTGTTTTTGTTGTTTATTTGACGTTATTGTTGTTATTTATTTGACATTGTTTTTGTTGTTTATTTGACGTTGTTGTTGACGTTGTTGTTGTTGTTGTATTTTATTTGACGTTGTTGTTGTTGTTGTTTATTTGACGTTGTTGTTGTTGTTGACGTTGTTGTTATTGTTTATTTGACGTTGTTATTGTTGTTGTTGTTGTTGTTGTTGTTGTTTATTTGATGTTGTTTTAGTTGTTGTTGTTTATTTGACGTTGTTGTTGTTGTTGTTGTTGTTTATTTGATGTTGTTTTAGTTGTTGTTGTTTATTTGAGGTTTTTGTTGTTTTTTATTTGACGTTGTTGTTGTTGACATTGTTGTTGTTGTTGTTTATTGTTGTTGTTTATTTGACGTAGTTGTTGTTATTACCGTTGTTGTTGTTGTTGTTTATTTGACGTTTTTGTTGTTGTTGATGTTGTTGTTAATGTTTTTTATTTGACGTTGTTGTTGTTGTTTATTTGACGTTGTTGTTGTTGTTATTGTTGTTGTTGTTTATTTAACGTTTTGTTGTTGATGTTGTTGTTGTTGTTGTTTATTTGACGTTGTTGTTGTTGTTGTTTATTTGACGTTGTTAATGTTGTTGACATTGTTGTTGTTGTTGTTTTTCTTATTTATTTAACGTTGTTGTTGTTGTTGTTATTGTTGGTGTTATTGTTGTTGTTATTGTTTATTTGACGTTGTTGTTGTTGTTTATTTGACGTAGTTGTTGTTGTTGACGTTGTTGGTGTTGTTGTTTGTTTATATGACGATTTTGTGGTTGTTGATGTTGTTGTTGTTGTTGTTTATTTGACGTTATTGTTGTTGTTGACGTTGTTCTTGTTGTTGTTTATTTGATGTTGTTGTTGTTGTTGACATAGTCGTTGTTGTTTATTTGACATTGTTGTTATTGTTGACGTTGTTGTTGTTTATTTGACGTTGTTGCTGCTATTGTTGACGTTGTTGTTGTTTATTGGACGTTGTTGTTGTTGTTGTTGTTGTTGTTTATTTGACATTATTGTTGTTGTTGACGGTGTTGTTGTTGTTGTTGTTTATTTGGCATTATTGTTGTTGTTGTTATTTATTCTACGTTGTTGTTGTTGTTGTTTATTTGACGTTGTTATTATTGTTGTTTATTTGACGTTGTTGTTGTTGTTTATTTGACGTTGTTGTTGTTGTTGTTGTTGTTGTATTTGTTTTTGTTGTTGTTGTTTATTTGACGTTGTTGTTCTCGTTGTTTATTTGACGTTATTGTTATTATTTATTTGACGTTGTTATTGTTGTTGTTGTTGTTTATTTGACGTTGTTGTTGTTGTTGATGTTGTTGTTGTTGTTTATTTGACGTTGTTATTGTTTTTATTGTTGTTGTTGTTGTTGTTTATTTGACGTTGTTGTTGTTGTTGACGTTGTTGTTGTTCTTGTTGTTTATTTGACGTTGTTGTTGTTGTTATTTATTTAAAATTGTTGTTGTTGTTGTCATTGTTTATTTTACGTTGTTATTGTTGTTGTTTATTTGACGTTGTTTTTGTTATTTGACGTTGTTGTTGTTATTGTTGTTGTATTTGTTGTTGTTGTTGTTGTTGCTTATTTGACGTTGTTGTTATTGTTGCTATTTATTTGACGTTGTTGTTGTTGTTGTTTATTTGACGTTGTTGTTGTTGTTTATTTGATGTTGTTGTTGTTTATTTGACGTTGTTGTTGTTGTATTTGTTGTTGTTGTTATTGTTGATGCTTATTCGACGTTGTTGTTATTGTTGTTGTTTATTTGACGTCGTTGTGGTTGTTGTTATTCATTTGGCGTTGTTGTTGTTTATTTGACGTTGTTGTTGTTGTTGTTGTTTATTTGACGTTGTTGTTGTTGTTGTTCTTTATTTGACGTTGTTGTTGTTGTTGTTTTATTTGTTGTTGTTGTTATTGTTGTTGCTTATTTGACGTTGTTGTTATTGTTGTTATTTATTTGACGTTGTTGTTGTTGTTGTTGTTCTTTATTTGACGTTGTTGTTGTCGTTGTTGTTGTTGTTGTTGTTGTTTATTTGACGTTGTTGTTGTTGTTGTTTATTTGACGTTGTTGTTGTTGTTGACGTTGTTGTTATTGTTTATTTGACGTTGTTGTTGTTGTTGTTGTTGTTTATTTGATGTTGTTTTAGTTGTTGTTGTTTATTTGACGTTGTTGTTGTTGTTGTTTATTTGATGTTGTTTTAGTTGTTGTTGTTTATTTGACGTTGTTGTTATTTTTTATTTGACGTTGTTGTTGTTGACATTGTTGTTGTTGTTGTTTATTTGACGTTGTTGTTGTTGTTTATTTGACTTAGTTGTTGTTATTACCATTGTTGTTGTTGTTGTTGTTTATTTGACGTTTTTGTTGTTGTTGATGTTGTTGTTGTTGTTGTTTTTTATTTGACGTTGTTGTTTATTTGACGTTGTTGTTGTTGTTATTGTTGTTGTTTGTTGTTGTTTATTTGACATTGTTGTTGTTGTTTCTTTGATGTTGTTGTTGTTGTTTATTTGACGTTGTTGTTGTTGTTTTTTATTTGACGTTGTTGTTGTTGTTGTTATTGTTTATTTGACATTGTTGTTGTTGTTTATTTGACGTTGCTATTGTTGTTTATATGATGTTGTAGTTGTTGTTATTGTTTATTTGACGTTGTTGTTGTTGTTGTTTATTTGACGTTATTGTTGTTGTTTATTTGACGTTGTTATTATTGTTGTTGTTTATTTGACGTTGTTGTTGTTGTTGTTTATTTGATGTTGTTGTTATTGTTTTTTATTTGACGTTGTTGTTGTTGTTGTTTATTTGACGTTGTTGTTGTTGTTATTGTTGTTGTTGTTGTTGTTGTTGTTTATTTGACGTTGTTGTTGTTGTTGTTGTTGATGTTGATGTTGTTGTTGTTGTTTATTTGACGTTGTTGTTGTTGTTATTTATTTGACGTTGTTGTTGTTGTTGTCATTGTTTATTTTACGTTGTTGTTGTTGTTGTTGTTTATTTGACGTTGTTATTGTTGTTTATTTGACGTTGTTTTTGTTATTTGACGTTGTTGTTGTTGTTGTTGTTGTTGTATTTGTTGTTGTTGTTGTTGTTGCTTATTTGACGTTGTTGTTATTGTTGCTATTTATTTGACGTTGTTGTTGTTGGTGGTGTTTATTTGACGTTGTTGTTGTTGTTGACGTTGTTGTTATTGTTTATTTGACGTTGTTATTGTTGTTGTTGTTGTTGTTGTTGTTTATTTGATGTTGTTTTAGTTGTTGTTGTTTATTTGACGTTGTTGTTGTTGTTGTTGTTTATTTGATGTTGTTTTAGTTGTTGTGGTTTCTTTGAGGTTTTTGTTGTTTTTTATTTGACGTTGTTGTTGTTGACATTGTTGTTGTTGTTGTTTATTGTTGTTGTTAATTTGACGTAGTTGTTGTTATTACCGTTGTTGTTGTTGTTGTTTATTTGACGTTTTTGTTGTTGTTGATGTTGTTGTTAATGTTTTTTATTTGACGTTGTTGTTGTTGTTTATTTGACGTTGTTGTTGTTGTTATTGTTGTTGTTGTTGTTTATTTAACGTTTTGTTGTTGATGTTGTTGTTGTTGTTGTTTATTTGACGTTGTTGTTGTTGTTGTTTATTTGACGTTGTTAATGTTGTTGACATTGTTGTTGTTGTTTTTCTTATTTATTTAACGTTGTTGTTGTTGTTATTGTTGGTGTTATTGTTTATTTGACGTTGTTGTTGTTGTTTATTTGACGTAGTTGTTGTTGTTGACGTTGTTGGTGTTGTTGTTTGTTTATATGACGATTTTGTGGTTGTTGATGTTGTTGTTGTTGTTGTTTATTTGACGTTGTTGTTGTTGTTGACGTTGTTGTTGTTGTTGTTTATTTAATGTTGGTGTTGTTGTTGACATAGTCGTTGTTGTTTATTTGACATTGTTGTTATTGTTGACGTTGTTGTTTATTTGACGTTGTTGTTGTTTATTTGACGTTGTTGTTTATTTGACGTTGTTGTTGTTTATTTGACGTTGTTGTTGCTATTGTTGACGTTGTTGTTGTTGTTGTTTATTGGACGCTGTTGTTGTTGTTGTTGTTGTTGTTTATTTGACATTGTTGTTGCTGTTGACGGTGTTGTTGTTGTTGTTGTTTATTTGGCATTATTGTTGTTGTTGTTATTTATTTGACGTTGTTGTTGTTGTTGTTTATTTGACCGTGTTATTATTGTTGTTTATTTGACGTTGTTGTTGTTGTTTATTTGACGTTGTTGTTGTTGTTGTATTTGTTATTGTTGTTGTTGTTGTTTATTTGACGTTGTTGTTCTTGTTGTTTATTTGACGTTATTGTTATTATTTATTTGACGTTGTTATTGTTGTTGTTGTTGTTGTTTGTTTGACGTTGTTGTTGTTGTTGACGTTGTTGTTGTTGTTTATTTGACGTTGTTATTGTTGTTATTGTTGTTGTTGTTGTTGTTTATTTGACGTTGTTGTTGTTGTTGTTGACGTTGTTGTTGTTCTTGTTGTTTATTTGACGTTGTTGTTGTTATTTATTTAAAATTGTTGTTGTTGTTGTCATTGTTTATTTTACGTTGTTATTGTTGTTGTTTATTTGACGTTGTTTTTGTTATTTGACGTTGTTGTTGTTGTTGTTGTATTTGTTGTTGTTGTTGTTGCTTATTTGACGTTGTTGTTATTGTTGCTATTTATTTGACGTTGTTGTCGTTGTTGTTGTTGTTTATTTGACGTTGTTGTTGTTGTTTATTTGATGTTGTTGTTGTTGTTGTTGTTTATTTGACGTTGTTGTTGTTGTATTTGTTGTTGTTGTTATTGTTGATGCTTATTCGACTTTGTTGTTATTGTTGTTGTTTATTTGACGTCGTTGTTGTTGTTGTTATTCATTTGGCGTTGTTGTTGTTTATTTGACGTTGTTGTTGTTGTTGTTGTTGTTTATTTGACGTTGTTGTTGTTGTTCTTCTTCTTTATTTGACATTGTTGTTGTTGTTGTTGTTGTATTTGTTGTTGTTGTTGTTATTGTTGTTGCTTATTTGACATTGTTGTTATTGTTGTTGTTTATTTGACGTTGTTGTTGTTGTTGTTGTTCTTTATTTGACGTTGTTGTTGTCGTTGTTTTTGTTGTTTATTTAACGTTGTTGTTGTTATTTATTTGACGTTGTTTTTGTTGTTTATTTGACATTGTTGTTGACGTTGTTGTTGTTGTTGTTGTTGTTGTTTATTTGACGTTGTTGTTGTTGTTGTTTATTTGACGTTGTTGTTGTTGTTGTTCTTCTTTATTTGACGTTGTTGTTATTGTTGTTGTTATTGTTGTTGCTTATTTGACATTGTTGTTATTGTTGTTGTTTATTTGACGTTGTTGTTGTTGTTGTTGTTCTTTATTTGACGTTGTTGTTGTCGTTGTTTTTGTTGTTTATTTGACGTTGTTGTTGTTATTTATTTGACGTTGTTTTTGTTGTTTATTTGACATTGTTGTTGACGTTGTTGTTGTTGTTGTTGTTGTTGTTTATTTGACGTTGTTGTTGTTGTTGACGTTGTTGTTATTGTTTATTTGACATTGTTGTTGTTGTTGTTTATTTGATGTTGTTTTAGTTGTTGTTGTTTATTTGACGTTGTTGTTGTTGTTGTTGTTTATTTGATGTTGTTTTAGTTGTTGTTGTTTATTTGACGTTGCTGTTATTTTTTATTTGACGTTGTTGTTGTTGACATTGTTGTTGTTGTTGTTTATTTGACGTTGTTGTTGTTGTTTATTTGACGTAGTTGTTGTTATTACCATTGTTGTTGTTGTTGTTGTTTATTTGACATTGTTGTTGTTGTTTATTTGACGTTATGGTTGTTGTTGTTGTTGTTGTTGTTTATTTGACGTTGTTGTTGTTGTTTATTTGACGTTGTTGTTGTTGTTGTTTATTTGACGTTGTTGTTGTTGTTTATTTGACATTGTTGTTGTTGTTGTTGACGTTGTTGTTGTTGTTGTTTATTTGACGTTGTTGTTGTTGTTGTTGTTTATTTGATGTTTTTTAGTTGTTGTTGTTTATTTGACGTTGTTGTTGTTATTGTTTATTTGACGTTGTTGTTGTTGTTGTTTATTTGACGTTATTGTTGTTGTTTATTTGACGTTGTTATTATTGTTGTTGTTTATTTGATGTTGTTGTTGTTGTTGTTGTTTATTTGACGTTGTTGTTGTTGATGTTGTTGTTGTTGTTGTTTTTTATTTGACGTTGTTGTTGTTTATTTGACGTTGTTGTTGTTGTTGACGTTGTTGTTGTTTATTTGACGTTGTTGTTGTTGTTGACGTTGTTGTTGTTGTTGTTGTTGTTGTTTATTTGACGTTGTTGTTGTTGTTATTTATTTAAAATTGTTGTTGTTGTTGTCATTGTTTACTTTACGTTGTTGTTGTTGTTGTTTATTTGACGTTGTTATTGTTGTTTATTTGACGTTGTTTTTGTTATTTGACGTTGTTGTTGTTGTTGTTGTTGTAATTGTTGTTGTTGTTGTTGTTGCTTATTTGACGTTGTTGTTATTGTTGCTATTTATTTGACGTTGTTGTTGTTCTTGTTGTTGTTGTTGTTTATTTGACGTTGTTGTTGTTGTTGTTTATTTGATGTTGTTGTTGTTGTTGTTATTGTTAATTTGACGTTGTTGTTGTTGTTGTTGTATTTGTTGTTGTTGTTATTGTTGTTGCTTATTTGACGTTGTTGTTATTGTTGTTGTTTATTTGACGTTGTTGTTGTTGTTGTTATTCATTTGGCGTTGTTGTTGTTTATTTGACGTTGTTGTTGTTGTTGTTTATTTGACGTTGTTGTTGTTGTTGTTGTTGTTTATTTGACGTTGTTGTTGTTGTTGTTTATTTGACGTTGTTGTTGTTGTTTATTTGACGTTGTTGTTGTTATTGTTGTTGCTTATTTGACGTTGTTGTTGTTGTTGTTGTATTTGTTGTTGTTGTTATTGTTGTTGCTTATTTGACGTTGTTGTTGTCGTTGTTTTTGTTGTTTATTTGACGTTGTTGTTATTGTTGTTCTTTAATTGACGTTGTTGTTGTCGTTGTTTTTGTTGTTTATTTGACGTTGTTGTTGTTATTTATTTGACGTTGTTTTTGTTGTTTATTTGACATTATTGTTGACATTGTTGTTGTTGTTGTTGTTTATTTGACGTTGTTGTTGATGTTGTTGTTTATTTGACGTTGTTGTTGTTGACGTTGTTGTTATTGTTTATTTGACATTGTTGTTGTTGTTGTTGTTGTTTATTTGATGTTGTTTTAGTTGTTGTTGTTTATTTGACGTTGTTGTTGTTGTTGTTTATTTGATGTTGTTTATTTGATGTTGTTTTAGTTGTTGTTGTTTATTTGACGTTGTTGTTGTTTTTTATTTGACGTTGTTGTTGTTGACATTGTTGTTGTTGTTGTTTATTTGACGTTGTTGTTGTTGTTTATTTGACGTAGTTGTTGTTATTACCGTTGTTGTTGTTGTTTATTTGACGTTTTTGTTGTTGTTGATGTTGTTGTTGTTGTTGTTTTTTATTTGACGTTGTTGTTGTTGTTGTTTATTTGACGTTGTTGTTGTTGTTGTTGTTGTTTATTTGACGTTGTTGTTGTTTCTTTGATGTTGTTGTTGTTGTTTATTTGACGTTGTTGTTATTGTTGCTATTTATTTGACGTTGTTGTTGTTCTTGTTGTTGTTGTTGTTTATTTGACGTTGTTGTTGTTGTTGTTTATTTGATGTTGTTGTTGTTGTTGTTTATTTGACGTTGTTGTTGTTGTATTTGTTGTTGTTGTTATTGTTGTTGCTTATTTG
>OX451741.1:300283490-300288490 GCA_948472305.1 Vicia faba
TGTTGTTGTTTATTTGACGTTGTTGTTGTTGTTGTTTATTTGACGTTGTTGTTGTTGTTGTATTTGTTGTTGTTGTTATTGTTGTTGCTTATTTGACGTTGTTGTTATTGTTGTTGTTTATTTGACGTTGTTGTTGTTGTTATTCATTTGACGTTGTTGTTGTTGTTGTTGTTGTTTATTTGACGTTGTTGTTGTTGTTGTTCTTTATTTGACGTTGTTGTTGTCGTTGTTTTTGTTGTTTATTTCACGTTATTGTTGTTATTTATTTGACATTGTTTTTGTTGTTTATTTGACGTTGTTGTTGACGTTGTTGTTGTTGTTGTATTTTATTTGACGTTGTTGTTGTTGTTGTTTATTTGACGTTGTTGTTGTTGTTGACGTTGTTGTTATTGTTTATTTGACGTTGTTATTGTTGTTGTTGTTGTTGTTGTTGTTGTTGTTTATTTGATGTTGTTTTAGTTGTTGTTGTTTATTTGACGTTGTTGTTGTTGTTGTTGTTGTTTATTTGATGTTGTTTTAGTTGTTGTTGTTTATTTGAGGTTTTTGTTGTTTTTTATTTGACGTTGTTGTTGTTGACATTGTTGTTGTTGTTGTTTATTGTTGTTTATTTAACGTTTTGTTGTTGATGTTGTTGTTGTTGTTGTTTATTTGACGTTGTTGTTGTTGTTGTTTATTTGACGTTGTTAATGTTGTTGACATTGTTGTTGTTGTTTTTCTTATTTATTTAACGTTGTTGTTGTTATTGTTATTGTTGGTGTTATTGTTGTTGTTATTGTTTATTTGACGTTGTTGTTTATGTTTATTTGACGTAGTTGTTGTTGTTGACGTTGTTGGTGTTGTTGTTTGTTTATTTGACGATTTTGTGGTTGTTGATGTTGTTGTTGTTGTTGTTTATTTGACGTTGTTGTTGTTGTTGACGTTGTTGTTGTTGTTGTTTATTTGATGTTGTTGTTGTTGTTGACATAGTCGTTGTTGTTTATTTGACATTGTTGTTATTGTTGACGTTGTTGTTTATTTGACGTTGTTGTTGTTTATTTGACGTTGTTGTTGCTATTGTTGACGTTGTTGTTGTTGTTGTTGTTTATTGGACATTGTTGTTGTTGTTGTTGTTTATTTGACATTGTTGTTGCTGTTGACGGTGTTGTTGTTGTTGTTTATTTGGCTTTATTGTTGTTGTTGTTATTTATTTGACGTTGTTGTTGTTGTTGTTGTTTATTTGACGTTGTTATTATTGTTGTATTTGTTGTTGTTGTTATTGTTGTTGCTTATTTGACGTTGTTATTATTGTTGTTGTTTATTTGACGTTGTTGTTGTTGTTATTCGTTTGGCGTTGTTGTTGTTTATTTGACGTTGTTGTTGTTGTTTATTTGACGTTGTTGTTGTTGTTGTTTATTTGACGTTGTTGTTGTTGTTGTTTATTTGACGTTGTTGTTGTTGTTTATTTGACGTTGTTGTTGTTATTGTTGTTGCTTATTTGACGTTGTTGTTGTTGTTGTTGTATTTGCTGTTGTTGTTATTGTTGTTGCTTATTTGACGTTGTTGTTGTCGTTGTTTTTGTTGTTTATTTGACGTTGTTGTTATTGTTGTTCTTTATTTGACGTTGTTGTTGTCGTTGTTTTTGTTGTTTATTTGACGTTGTTGTTGTTATTTATTTGACGTTGTTTTTGTTGTTTATTTGACATTGTTGTTGACATTGTTGTTGACGTTGTTGTTGTTGTTGTTGTTTATTTGACGTTGTTGTTGATGTTGTTGTATATTTGACGTTGTTGTTGTTGTTGACGTTGTTGTTATTGTTTATTTGACGTTGTTGTTGTTGTTGTTGTTTATTTGATGTTGTTTTAGTTGTTGTTGTTTATTTGACGTTGTTGTTGTTGTTTTTTATTTGATGTTGTTTATTTGATGTTGTTTTAGTTGTTGTTGTTTATTTGACGTTGTTGTTGTTTTTTATTTGACGTTGTTGTTGTTGACATTGTTGTTGTTGTTGTTTATTTGACGTTGTTGTTGTTGTTTATTTGACGTAGTTGTTGTTATTACCGTTGTTGTTGTTGTTGTTGTTGTTTATTTGACGTTTTTGTTGTTTTTGATGTTGTTGTTGTTGTTGTTGATTTTTATTTGACGTTGTTGTTGTTGTTGTTTATTTGACGTTGTTGTTGTTGTTGTTTATTTGACGTTGTTGTTGTTGTTGTTTCTTTGATGTTGTTGTTGTTGTTTATTTGACGTTGTTGTTGTTGTTGTTTATTTGACGATTTTGTTGGTTTTATTTATTTGACGTTGTTGTTGTTGTTATTGTTTATTTGACGTTGTTGTTGTTGTTTATTTGACGATGTTATTGTTGTTTATTTGACGTTGTTTTTGTTATTTGACGTTGTTGTTGTAGTTGTTGTATTTGTTGTTGTTGTTGTTGTTGTTGCTTATTTGATGTTGTTATTATTGTTGCTATTTATTTGACGTTGTTGTTATTGTTGTTTATTTGACATTGTTGTTGTTGTTTATTTGACGTTGTTGTCGTTGTTGTTGTTTATTAGACGTTGTTGTTGTTTATTAGACGTTGTTGTTGTTGTGGTATTTGTTGTTGTTGTTATTGTTGTTGCTTATTTGACGTTGTTGTTATTGTTTGGTTTTTATTTGACGTTGTTGTTGTTGTTGTTATTCATTTGAAGTTGTTGTTGTTGTTGTTTATTTGACGTTGTTGTTGTTGTTCTTTATTTGACGTTGTTGTTGTTGTTGTTTTTGTTGTTTATTTGACGTTGTTGTTGTTATTTATTTGACGTTGTTGTTGTTGTTTATTAGACGTTGTTGTTGTTGACGTTGTTGTTGTTGTTGTTTATTTGACGTTGTTGTTGTTTATTTGAGTTTGTTGTTGTTGACGTTGTTGTTGTTGTTTATTTGACGTTGTTGTTGTTGTTGTTTATTTGACGTTGTTGTTGTTGTTGTTGTTGTTTATTTGACGTTGTTGTTGTTGTTGTTGTTGTTTATTTGACGTTGTTGTTGTTGTTGTTGTTTATTTGACGTTGTTGTTATTGTTGTTGCTTATTTGACGTTGTTGTTGTTGTATTTGTTGTTGTTGTTATTGTTGTTGCTTATTTGACGTTGTTGTTGTCGTTGTTTTTGTTGTTTATTTGACGTTGTTGTTATTGTTGTTCTTTATTTGACGTTGTTGTTGTTGTTGTTTTTGTTGTTTATTTGACGTTGTTGTTGTTATTTATTTGACGTTGTTTTTGTTGTTTATTTGACATTGTTGTTGACGTTGTTGTTGTTGTTGTTGTTTATTTGACGTTGTTGTTGATGTTGTTGTTTATTTGACGTTGTTGTTGTTGTTGACGTTGTTGTTATTGTTTATTTGACGTTGTTGTTGTTGTTGTTGTTGTTTATTTGATGTTGTTTTAGTTGTTGTTGTTTATTTGACGTTGTTGTTGTTCTTGTTTATTTGATGTTGTTTATTTGATGTTGTTTTAGTTGTTGTTGTTTATTTGACGTTGTTGTTGTTTTTTTATTTGACGTTGTTGTTGTTGACATTGTTGTTGTTGTTGTTTATTTGACGTTGTTGTTGTTGTTTATTTGACGTAGTTGTTGTTATTACCGTTGTTGTTGTTGTTGTTGTTGTTTATTTGATGTTTTTGTTGTTGTTGATGTTGTTGTTGTTGTTGTTGTTGTTTTTTATTTGTTGTTGTTGTTGTTGTTTATTTGACGTTGTTGTTGTTGTTATTGTTGTTGTTGTTGTTTATTTGACGTTGTTGTTGTTGTTGTTGTTTCTTTGATGTTGTTGTTGTTGTTTATTTGACGTTGTTGTTATTGTTGCTATTTATTTGACGTTGTTGTTGTTGTTGTTGTTGTTTATTTGACGTTGTTGTTGTTGTTTATTTGATGTTGTTATTTTTGTTGTTGTTGTTTATTTGACATTGTTGTTGTTGTTATTGTTGTTGCTTATTTGACGTTGTTGTTATTGTTGTTGTTTATTTGACGTTGTTGTTGTTGTTATTCATTTGGCGTTGTTGTTGTTTATTTGACATTGTTGTTGTTGTTATTGTTTATTTGACGTTGTTGTTGTTGTTGTTGTTTATTTGACGTTGTTGTTGTTGTTGTTTATTTGACGTTGTTGTTGTTATTGTTGTTGCTTATTTGACGTTGTTGTTGTTGTTGTATTTGTTGTTGTTGTTATTGTTGTTGCTTATTTGACGTTGTTGTTGTCGTTGTTTTTGTTGTTTATTTGACGTTATTGTTATTGTTTTTCTTTATTTGACGTTGTTGTTGTTGTTGACGTTGTTGTTGTTGTTTATTTGACGTTGTTATTGTTGTTATTGTTGTTGTTGTTGTTGTTTATTTGACGTTGTTGTTGTTGTTGTTGACGTTGTTGTTGTTCTTGTTGTTTATTTGACGTTGTTGTTGTTGTTATTTATTTAAAATTGTTGTTGTTGTTGTCATTGTTTATTTTACGTTGTTATTGTTGTTGTTTATTTGACGTTGTTTTTGTTATTTGACGTTGTTGTTGTTGTTGTTGTATTTGTTGTTGTTGTTGTTGCTTATTTGACGTTGTTGTTATTGTTGCTATTTATTTGACGTTGTTGTTGTTGTTGTTGTTGTTTATTTGACGTTGTTGTTGTTGTTTATTTGATGTTGTTGTTGTTGTTGTTTATTTGACGTTGTTGTTGTTGTATTTGTTGTTGTTGTTATTGTTGATGCTTATTCGACGTTGTTGTTATTGTTGTTGTTTATTTGACGTCGTTGTTGTTGTTGTTATTCATTTGGCGTTGTTGTTGTTTATTTGACGTTGTTGTTGTTGTTGTTGTTTATTTGACGTTGTTGTTGTTATTGTTGTTGCTTATTTGACGTTGTTGTTGTTGTATTTGTTGTTGTTGTTATTGTTGTTGCTTATTTGACGTTGTTGTTGTCGTTGTTTTTGTTGTTTATTTGACGTTGTTGTTATTGTTGTTCTTTATTTGACGTTGTTGTTGTTGTTGTTTTTGTTGTTTATTTGACGTTGTTGTTGTTATTTATTTGAC
>OX451741.1:300290990-300305990 GCA_948472305.1 Vicia faba
TGTTGTTGTTTATTTGACGTTATTGTTGTTGTTTATTTGACTTTGTTATTATTGTTGTTGTTTATTTGACGTTGTTGTTGTTGTTGTTGTTGTTTATTTGACGTTGTTGTTGTTGATGTTGTTGTTATTGTTTTTTATTTGACGTTGTTGTTGTTGTTGTTGTTTATTTGACGTTGTTGTTGTTGTTATTGTTGTTGTTGTTGTTGTTTATTTGACGTTGTTATTGTTGTTGTTGATGTTGATGTTGTTGTTGTTGTTGTTGTTTATTTGACGTTGTTGTTGTTGTTATTTATTTGACGTTGTTGTTGTTGTTGTCATTGTTTATTTTACGTTGTTGTTGTTGTTGTTTATTTGACGTTGTTATTGTTGTTTATTTGACGTTGTTTTTGTTATTTGACGTTGTTGTTGTTGTTGTTGTATTTGTTGTTGTTGTTGTTGTTGCTTATTTGACGTTGTTGTTATTGTTGCTATTTATTTGACGTTGTTGTTGTTGTTGTTTATTTGACGTTGTTGTTGTTGTTTATTTGACGTTGTTGTTGTTGTTTATTTGACGTTGTTGTTGTTGTTGTTGTTTATTTGACGTTGTTGTTGTTGTTGTATTTGTTGTTGTTGTTATTGTTGTTGCTTATTTGACGTTGTTGTTATTGTTGTTGTTTATTTGACGTTGTTGTTGTTGTTATTCATTTGACGTTGTTGTTGTTGTTGTTGTTGTTTATTTGACGTTGTTGTTGTTGTTGTTCTTTATTTGACGTTGTTGTTGTCGTTGTTTTTGTTGTTTATTTCACGTTATTGTTGTTATTTATTTGACATTGTTTTTGTTGTTTATTTGACGTTGTTGTTGACGTTGTTGTTGTTGTTGTATTTTATTTGACGTTGTTGTTGTTGTTGTTTATTTGACGTTGTTGTTGTTGTTGACGTTGTTGTTATTGTTTATTTGACGTTGTTATTGTTGTTGTTGTTGTTGTTGTTGTTGTTGTTTATTTGATGTTGTTTTAGTTGTTGTTGTTTATTTGACGTTGTTGTTGTTGTTGTTGTTGTTGTTTATTTGATGTTGTTTTAGTTGTTGTTGTTTATTTGAGGTTTTTGTTGTTTTTTATTTGACGTTGTTGTTGTTGACATTGTTGTTGTTGTTGTTTATTGTTGTTTATTTAACGTTTTGTTGTTGATGTTGTTGTTGTTGTTGTTTATTTGACGTTGTTGTTGTTGTTGTTTATTTGACGTTGTTAATGTTGTTGACATTGTTGTTGTTGTTTTTCTTATTTATTTAACGTTGTTGTTGTTATTGTTATTGTTGGTGTTATTGTTGTTGTTATTGTTTATTTGACGTTGTTGTTTATGTTTATTTGACGTAGTTGTTGTTGTTGACGTTGTTGGTGTTGTTGTTTGTTTATTTGACGATTTTGTGGTTGTTGATGTTGTTGTTGTTGTTGTTTATTTGACGTTGTTGTTGTTGTTGACGTTGTTGTTGTTGTTGTTTATTTGATGTTGTTGTTGTTGTTGACATAGTCGTTGTTGTTTATTTGACATTGTTGTTATTGTTGACGTTGTTGTTTATTTGACGTTGTTGTTGTTTATTTGACGTTGTTGTTGCTATTGTTGACGTTGTTGTTGTTGTTGTTGTTTATTGGACATTGTTGTTGTTGTTGTTGTTTATTTGACATTGTTGTTGCTGTTGACGGTGTTGTTGTTGTTGTTGTTTATTTGGCTTTATTGTTGTTGTTGTTATTTATTTGACGTTGTTGTTGTTGTTGTTGTTTATTTGACGTTGTTATTATTGTTGTTTATTTGACGTTGTTGTTGTTGTTTATTTGACGTTGTTGTTGTTGTTGTATTTGTTTTTGTTGTTGTTGTTGTTGTTTATTTGACGTTGTTGTTCTTGTTGTTTATTTGACGTTATTGTTATTATTTATTTGACGTTGTTATTGTTATTATTGTTGTTGTTGTTTATTTGACGTTGTTGTTGTTGTTGACGTTGTTGTTGTTTATTTGACGTTGTTGTTGTTGTTGTTGTTTATTTGACGTTGTTAATGTTGTTGACATTGTTGTTGTTGTTTATGTTGTTTATTTGACGTTGTTGTTTTAGTTGTTTTTGTTGTTGTTATTGTTGGTGTTGTTGTTGTTTATTTGACGTTGTTGTTGTTGTTTATTTGACGTTGTTGTTGTTTATTTGACGTTGTGGTTTTTGTTGTTGTTGTTGTTTATTTGACGTTGTTGTTGTTGTTTATTTGACGTTGTTGTTGTTGTTTATTTGACATTGTTGTTGTTGTTGTTGACGTTGTTGTTGTTGTTGTTTATTTGACGTTGTTGTTGTTTTTATTTGACGTTGTTGTTGTTTTTTATTTGACGTTGTTGTTGTTGACATTGTTGTTATTGTTGTTTATCTGACGTAGTTGTTGTTATTGACGTTGTTGTTTATTTGACATTTTTGTTGTTGTTGATGTTGTTGTTGTTGTTGTTTTTTATTTGGCATTGTTGTTGTTGTTGATATTGTTGTAGTTGTTGTTGTTGTTTATATGACGTTGTTGTTGTTGTTGTTTATTTGACGTTGTTGTTGTTATTTATTTGACGTTGTTGTTGTTGTTATTGTTTATTTGACGTTGTTGTTGTTGTTGTTTATTTGACGTTATTGTTGTTGTTTATTTGACGTTGTTATTATTGTTGTTGTTTATTTGACGTTGTTGTTGTTGTTTATTTGACGTTGTTGTTGTTGATGTTGTTGTTGTTGTTGTTTTTTATTAGACGTTGTTGTTGTTGTTTATTTGACGTTGTTATTGTTGTTATTATTGTTGTTGTTGTTGTTTATTTGAGGTTGTTGTTGTTGTTGACGTTGTTGTTGTTGTTGTTTATTTGACGTTGTTGTTGTTGTTATTTATTTAAAATTGTTGTTGTTGTTGATTATTTGACATTGTTAATGTTGTTGACATTGTTGTTGTTGTTTTTGTTATTTATTTGACGTTGTTGTTGTTGTTGTTGTTTTTGTTGTTGTTATTGTTGGTGTTGTTGTTGTTGTTTATTTGACGTTGTTGTTGTTGTTGTTGTTTATTTGACGTTGTTGTTGTTGTTTATTTGACGTTGTGGTTGTTGTTGTTGTTGTTTATTTGACGTTGTTATTGTTGTTGTTGATGTTTATTTGACGTTGTTGATGTTGTTTATTTGACATTGTTGTTGTTGTTGTTGATGTTGTTGTTGTTGTTTATTTGACGTTGTTGTTGTTGTTGTTGTTGTTTATTTGATGTTTTTTAGTTGTTGTTGTTTATTTGACATTGTTGTTGTTGTTATTGTTTATTTGACGTTGTTGTTGTTGTTGTTGTTTATTTGACGTTATTGTTGTTGTTTATTTGACGTTGTTATTATTGTTGTTATTTATTTGACGTTGTTGTTGTTGTGGTTTATTTGACGTTGTTGTTGTTGATGTTGTTGTTGTTGTTTTTTATTTGACGATGTTGTTGTTGTTTATTTGACGTTGTTATTGTTGTTATTGTTGTTGTTGTTGTTGTTTATTTGACGTTGTTGTTGTTGTTGTTGACGTAGTTATTGTTGTTGTTGTTGTTGTTGTTTATTTGACGTTGTTGTTGTTGTTATTTATTTAAAATTGTTGTTGTTGTTGGCATTGTTTATTTTACGTTGTTGTTGTTGTTGTTTATTTGATGTTGTTTTTGTTATTTGACGTTGTTGTTGTTGTTGTATTTGTTGTTGTTGTTGTTGTTGCTTATTTGACGTTGTTGTTATTGTTGCTATTTATTTGACGTTGTTGTTGTTGTTGTTGTTTATTTGACGTTGTTGTTGTTGTTTATTTGATGTTGTTGTTGTTGTTGTTTATTTGACGTTGTTGTTGTTGTATTTGTTGTTGTTGTTATTGTTGTTGCTTATTTGACGTTGTTGTTATTGTTGTTGTTTATTTGACGTTGTTGTTGTTGTTGTTATTCATTTGGCGATGTTGTTGTTTATTTGACGTTGTTGTTGTTGTTTATTTGACGTTGTTGTTGTTGTTGTTGTTGTATTTGTTGTTGTTGTTATTGTTGTTGCTTATTTGACGTCGTTGTTATTGTTGTTGTTTATTTGACGTTGTTGTTGTTGTTGTTGTTCTTTATTTGACGTCGTTGTTGTCGTTGTTTTTGTTGTTTATTTGACGTTGTTGTTGTTATTTATTTGACATTGTTTTTGTTGTTTATTTGACATTGTTGTTGACGTTGTTGTTTTTGTTGTTGTCTATTTGACGTTGTTGTTGTTGTTGTTTATTTGACGTTGTTGTTGTTGTTGACGTTGTTGTTATTGTTTATTTGACGTTATTGTTGTTGTTGTTTTAGTTGTTGTTGTTTATTTGACGTTGTTGTTGTTGTTGTTGTTTATTTGATGTTGTTTTAGTTGTTGTTATTTATTTGACGTTGTTGTTGTTTTTTATTTGAAGTTGTTGTTGTTGACATTGTTGTTGTTTATTTGACGTTGTTGTTGTTGTTTATTTGACGTAGTTGTTATTATTACCGTTGTTGTTGTTGTTGTTGATTTGACGTTTTTGTTGTTGTTGTTGATGTTGTTGTTGTTGTTGTTTTTTATTTGACGTTGTTGTTGTTGTTTATTTGACGTTGTTGTTGTTGTTATTGTTGTTGTTGTTGTTTATTTGACGTTGTTGTTGTTGTTGTTGTTTCTTTGATGTTGTTGTTGTTGTTTATTTGACGTTGTTGTTGTTGTTATTTATTTAAAATTGTTGTTGTTATTGTTGTTTATTTGACGTTGTTAATGTTGTTGACATTGTTGCTGTTGTTTTTGTTGTTTATTTGACGTTGTTGTTGTTGTTGTTTTTGTTATTGTTATTATTGGTGTTGTTGTTGTTTATTTGACGTTGTTGTTGTTGTTGTTTATTTGACATTGTTGTTGTTGTTGTTTATTTGACGTTATGGTTGTTGTTGTTGTTGTTTATTTGACGTTGTTGTTGTTGTTGTTTATTTGACGTTGTTGTTGTTGTTTATTTGACATTGTTGTTGTTGTTGTTGACGTTGTTGTTGTTGTTGTTGTTGTTTATTTGACGTTGTTGTTGTTGTTGTTGTTTATTTGATGTTTTTTAGTTGTTGTTGTTTATTTGACGTTGTTGTTGTTATTGTTTATTTGACGTTGTTGTTGTTGTTGTTGTTTATTTGACGTTATTGTTGTTGTTTATTTGACGTTGTTATTATTGTTGTTGTTTATTTGATGTTGTTGTTGTTGTTGTTGTTTATTTGACGTTGTTGTTGTTGATGTTGTTGTTGTTGTTGTTTTTTATTTGACGTTGTTGTTGTTTATTTGACGTTGTTATTGTTGTTATTGTTGTTGTTGTTTATTTGACGTTGTTGTTGTTGTTGTTGACGTTGTTGTTGTTGTTGTTTATTTGACGTTGTTGTTGTTGTTATTTATTTAAAATTGTTGTTGTTGTTGTCATTGTTTACTTTACGTTGTTGTTGTTGTTGTTTATTTGACGTTGTTATTGTTGTTTATTTGACGTTGTTTTTGTTATTTGACGTTGTTGTTGTTGTTGTTGTTGTATTTGTTGTTGTTGTTGTTGCTTATTTGACGTTGTTGTTATTGTTGCTATTTATTTGACGTTGTTGTTGTTCTTGTTGTTGTTGTTGTTTATTTGACGTTGTTGTTGTTGTTGTTTATTTGATGTTGTTGTTGTTGTTGTTGTTGTTAATTTGACGTTGTTGTTGTTGTTGTTGTATTTGTTGTTGTTGTTATTGTTGTTGCTTATTTGACGTTGTTGTTATTGTTGTTGTTTATTTGACGTTGTTGTTGTTGTTTTTCATTTGGCGTTGTTGTTGTTTATTTGGCGTTGTTGTTGTTGTTGTTGTTGTTTATTTGACGTTGTTGTTGTTGTTGTTTATTTGACGTTGTTGTTGTTGTTGTTGTTGTTTATTTGACGTTGTTGTTGTTTATTTGACGTTGTTGTTGTTATTGTTGTTGCTTATTTGACGTTGTTGTTGTTGTTGTTGTATTTGTTGTTGTTGTTATTGTTGTTGCTTATTTGACGTTGTTGTTGTCATTGTTTTTGTTGTTTATTTGACGTTGTTGTTATTTTTGTTCTTTAATTGACGTTGTTGTTGTCGTTGTTTTTGTTGTTTATTTGACGTTGTTGTTGTTATTTATTTGACGTTGTTTTTGTTGTTTATTTGACATTGTTGTTGACGTTGTTGTTGTTGTTGTTGTTTATTTGACGTTGTTGTTGATGTTGTTGTTTATTTGACGTTGTTGTTGTTGTTGACGTTGTTGTTATTGTTTATTTGACGTTGTTGTTGTTGTTGTTGTTTATTTGATGTTGTTTTAGTTGTTGTTGTTTATTTGACGTTGTTGTTGTTGTTGTTTATTTGATGTTGTTTATTTGATGTTGTTTTAGTTGTTGTTGTTTATTTGATGTTGTTGTTGTTTTTTATTTGACGTTGTTGTTGTTGACATTGTTGTTGTTGTTGTTTATTTGACGTTGTTGTTGTTGTTGTTTATTTGACGTAGTTGTTGTTATTACCGTTGTTGTTGTTGTTGTTGTTTATTTGACGTTTTTGTTGTTGTTGATGTTGTCGTTGTTGTTGTTTTTTATTTGACGTTGTTGTTGTTGTTGTTTATTTGACGTTGTTGTTGTTGTTGTTGTTTATTTAACGTTGTTGTTGTTGTTGTTGTTTCTTTGATGTTGTTGTTGTTGTTTATTTGACGTTGATGTTATTGTTGCTATTTATTTGACGTTGTTGTTGTTCTTGTTGTTGTTGTTGTTTATTTGACGTTGTTGTTGTTGTTGTTTATTTGATGTTGTTGTTGTTGTTGTTGTTTATTTGACGTTGTTGTTGTTGTTGTATTTGTTGTTGTTGTTATTGTTGTTGCTTATTTGACGTTGTTATTATTGTTGTTGTTTATTTGACGTTGTTGTTGTTGTTGTTATTCGTTTGGCGTTGTTGTTGTTTATTTGACGTTGTTGTTGTTGTTTATTTGACGTTGTTGTTGTTGTTGTTTATTTGACGTTGTTGTTGTTGTTGTTTATTTGACGTTGTTGTTGTTGTTGTTTATTTGACGTTGTTGTTGTTATTGTTGTTGCTTATTTGACGTTGTTGTTGTTGTTGTATTTGCTGTTGTTGTTATTGTTGTTGCTTATTTGACGTTGTTGTTGTCGTTGTTTTTGTTGTTTATTTGACGTTGTTGTTATTGTTGATCTTTATTTGACGTTGTTGTTGTCGTTGTTTTTGTTGTTTATTTGACGTTGTTGTTGTTATTTATTTGACGTTGTTTTTGTTGTTTATTTGACATTGTTGTTGACATTGTTGTTGACGTTGTTGTTGTTGTTGTTGTTGTTTATTTGACGTTGTTGTTGATGTTGTTGTTTATTTGACGTTGTTGTTGTTGTTGACGTTGTTGTTATTGTTTATTTGACGTTGTTGTTGTTGTTGTTGTTGTTTATTTGATGTTGTTTTAGTTGTTGTTGTTTATTTGACGTTGTTGTTGTTGTTTTTTATTTGATGTTGTTTATTTGATGTTGTTTTAGTTGTTGTTGTTTACTTGACGTTGTTGTTGTTTTTTATTTGACGTTGTTGTTGTTGACATTGTTGTTGTTGTTGTTTATTTGACGTTGTTGTTGTTGTTTATTTGATGTAGTTGTTGTTATTACCGTTGTTGTTGTTGTTGTTGTTTATTTGACGTTTTTGTTGTTTTTGATGTTGTTGTTGTTGTTGTTGATTTTTATTTGACGTTGTTGTTGTTGTTGTTTATTTGACGTTGTTGTTGTTGTTGTTGTTTATTTGACGTTGTTGTTGTTGTTGTTTCTTTGATGTTGTTGTTGTTGTTTATTTGACGTTGTTGTTGTTGTTGTTGTTGTTTATTTGACGATTTTGTTGGTTTTATTTATTTGACGTTGTTGTTGTTGTTATTGTTTATTTGACGTTGTTGTTGTTGTTTATTTGACGTTGTTATTGTTGTTTATTTGACGTTGTTTTTGTTATTTGACGTTGTTGTTGTAGTTGTTGTATTTGTTGTTGTTGTTGTTGTTGTTGTTGCTTATTTGATGTTGTTATTATTGTTGCTATTTATTTGACGTTGTTGTTATTGTTGTTTATTTGACATTGTTGTTGTTGTTTATTTGACGTTGTTGTCGTTGTTGTTGTTTATTAGACGTTGTTGTTGTTGTGGTATTTGTTGTTGTTGTTATTGTTGTTGCTTATTTGACGTTGTTGTTATTGTTTGGTTTTTATTTGACGTTGTTGTTGTTGTTATTCATTTGAAGTTGTTGTTGTTGTTGTTTATTTGACGTTGTTGTTGTTGTTCTTTATTTGACGTTGTTGTTGTTGTTATTTTTGTTGTTTATTTGACGTTGTTGTTGTTATTTATTTGACGTTGTTGTTGTTGTTTATTAGACGTTGTTGTTGTTGACGTTGTTGTTGTTGTTGTTGTTGTTTATTTGACGTTGTTGTTATTTATTTGAGTTTGTTGTTGTTGTTGACGTTGTTGTTGTTGTTTATTTGACGTTGTTGTTGTTGTTGTTTATTTGACGTTGTTGTTGTTGTTGTTGTTGTTTATTTGACGTTGTTGTTGTTGTTGTTGTTGTTTATTTGACGTTGTTGTTGTTGTTGTTTATTTGACGTTGTTGTTGTTATTGTTGTTGCTTATTTGACGTTGTTGTTGTTGTTGTTGTATTTGTTGTTGTTGTTATTGTTGTTGCTTACTTGACGTTGTTGTTGTCGTTGTTTTTGTTGTTTATTTGACGTTGTTGTTATTGTTGTTCTTTATTTGACGTTGTTGTTGCCGTTGTTTTTGTTGTTTATTTGACGTTGTTGTTGTTATTTATTTGACGTTGTTTTTGTTGTTTATTTGACATTGTTGTTGACGTTGTTGTTGTTATTTTGTTTATTTGACGTTGTTGTTGATGTTGTTGTTTATTTGACGTTGTTGTTGTTGTTGTTGACGTTGTTGTTATTGTTTATTTGACGTTGTTGTTGTTGTTGTTGTTTATTTGATGTTGTTTTAGTTGTTGTTGTTTATTTGACGTTGTTGTTTGTCTTGTTTATTTGATGTTGTTTATTTGATGTTGTTTTAGTTATTGTTGTTTATTTGACGTTGTTGTTGTTTTTTATTTGACGTTGTTGTTGTTGACATTGTTGTTGTTGTTGTTTATTTGACGTTGTTGTTGTTGTTTATTTGACGTAGTTGTTGTTATTACCGTTGTTGTTGTTGTTGTTGTTGTTTATTTGATGTTTTTGTTGTTGTTGATGTTGTTGTTGTTGTTGTTGTTGTTTTTTTTATTTGACGTTGTTGTTGTTGTTTATTTGACGTTGTTGTTGTTGTTATTGTTGTTGTTGTTGTTTATTTGACGTTGTTGTTGTTGTTGTTGTTGTTTCTTTGATGTTGTTGTTGTTGTTTATTTGACGTTGTTGTTATTGTTGCTATTTATTTGACGTTGTTGTTGTTCTTGTTGTTGTTGTTGTTTATTTGACGTTGTTCTTGTTGTTTATTTGATGTTGTTGTTTTTGTTGTTGTTGTTTATTTGACGTTGTTGTTGTTGTTGTATTTGTTGTTGTTGTTATTGTTGTTGCTTATTTGATGTTGTTGTTATTGTTGTTGTTTATTTGACGTTGTTGTTGTTGTTGTTATTCATTTGGCGTTGTTGTTGTTTATTTGACATTGTTGTTGTTATTGTTGTTTATTTGACGTTGTTGTTGTTGTTGTTGTTTATTTGACGTTGTTGTTGTTGTTGTTTATTTGACGTTGTTGTTGTTGTTGTTGTTGTTGTTTATTTGACGTTGTTGTTGTTATTGTTGTTGCTTATTTGACGTTGTTGTTGTTGTTGTATTTGTTGTTGTTGTTATTGTTGTTGCTTATTTGATGTTGTTGTTGTCGTTGTTTTTGTTGTTTATTTGACGTTGTTGTTATTGTTGTTCTTTATTTAACGTTGTTGTTGTCGTTGTTTTTGTTGTTTATTTGACGTTGTTGTTGTTATTTATTTGACGTTGTTTTTGTTGTTTATTTGACATTGTTGTTGACGTTGTTGTTGTTGTTGTTTATTTGACGTTGTTGTTGATGTTGTTGTTTATTTGACGTTGTTGTTGTTGTTGACGTTGTTGTTATTGTTTATTTGACGTTGTTGTTGTTGTTGTTGTTTTTTATTTAACGTTGTTTTAGTTGTTGTTTTTTATTTGACGTTGTTGTTGTTGTTGTTTATTTGATGTTGTTTATTTGATGTTGTTTTAGTTGTTGTTGTTTATTTGACGTTGTTGTTGTTTTTTATTTGACGTTGTTGTTGTTGACATTGTTGTTGTTGTTGTTTATTTGACGTTGTTGTTGTTGTTGTTTATTTGACGTAGTTGTTGTTATTACCGTTGTTGTTGTTGTTGTTGTTTATTTGACGTTTTTGTTGTTGTTGTTGATGTTGTTGTTGTTGTTGTTGTTTTTTATTTGACGTTGTTGTTGTTGTTGTTTATTTGACGTTGTTGTTGTTGTTATTGTTATTGTTGTTGTTTATTTGACGTTGTTGTTGTTGTTGTTTCTTTGATGTTGTTGTTGTTGTTTATTTGACGTTGTTGTTGTTGTTGTTGTTTATTTGACGATTTTGTTGGTTTTATTTATTTGACGTTGTTGTTGTTGTTATTGTTTATTTGACGTTGTTGTTGTTGTTGTTTATTTGACGTTGTTATTGTTGTTTATTTGACGTTGTTTTTGTTATTTGACGTTGTTGTTGTAGTTGTTGTATTTGTTGTTGTTGTTGTTGTTGTTGCTTATTTGATGTTGTTATTATTGTTGCTATTTATTTGACGTTGTTGTTGTTGTTGTTTATTTGACATGTTGTTGTTGTTTATTTGACATTGTTGTCGTTGTTGTTGTTTATTAGACGTTGTTGTTGTTTATTAGACGTTGTTGTTGTTGTGGTATTTGTTGTTGTTGTTATTGTTGTTGCTTATTTGACGTTGTTGTTATTGTTTGGTTTTTATTTGACGTTGTTGTTGTTGTTATTCATTTGAAGTTGTTGTTGTTGTTGTTTATTTGACGTTGTTGTTGTTGTTCTTTATTTGACGTTGTTGTTGTTGTTGTTGTTTTTGTTTTTTATTTGACGTTGTTGTTGTTATTTATTTGACGTTGTTGTTGTTGTTGTTTATTAGACGTTGTTGTTGTTGACGTTGTTGTTGTTGTTGTTTATTTGACGTTGTTGTTGTTTATTTGACGTTGTTGTTGTTGTTGACGTTGTTGTTGTTGTTTATTTGACGTTGTTGTTGTTGTTGTTTATTTGACGTTGTTGTTGTTGTTGTTTATTTGACGATGTTGTTGTTGTTGTTGTTGTTTATTTGACGTTGTTGTTGTTGTTGTTTATTTGACGTTGTTGTTGTTATTGTTGTTGCTTATTTGACGTTGTTGTTGTTGTTGTATTTGTTGTTGTTGTTATTGTTGTTGCTTATTTGACGTTGTTGTTGTCGTTGTTTTTGTTGTTTATTTGACGTTGTTGTTATTGTTGTTCTTTATTTGACGTTGTTGTTGTCGTTGTTTTTGTTGTTTATTTGACGTTGTTGTTGTTATTTATTTGACGTTGTTTTTGTTGTTTATTTGACATTGTTGTTGACGTTGTTGTTGTTGTTGTTGTTTATTTGACGTTGTTGTTGATGTTGTTGTTTATTTGACGTTGTTGTTGTTGTTGACGTTGTTGTTATTGTTTATTTGACGTTGTTGTTGTTGTTGTTGTTGTTTATTTGATGTTGTTTTAGTTGTTGTTGTTTATTTGACGTTGTTGTTGTTGTTGTTTATTTGATGTTGTTTATTTGATGTTGTTTTAGTTGTTGTTGTTTATTTGACGTTGTTGTTGTTTTTTATTTGACGTTGTTGTTGTTGACATTGTTGTTGTTGTTGTTTATTTGACGTTGTTGTTGTTGTTGTTTATTTGACGTAGTTGTTGTTATTACCGTTGTTGTTGTTGTTGTTGTTTATTTGACGTTTTTGTTGTTGTTGATGTTGTCGTTGTTGTTGTTTTTTATTTGACGTTGTTGTTGTTGTTGTTTATTTGACGTTGTTGTTGTTGTTGTTGTTTATTTGACGTTGTTGTTGTTGTTGTTGTTTCTTTGATGTTGTTGTTGTTGTTTATTTGACGTTGTTGTTATTGTTGCTATTTATTTGACGTTGTTGTTGTTCTTGTTGTTGTTGTTGTTTATTTGACGTTGTTGTTGTTGTTGTTTATTTGATGTTGTTGTTGTTGTTGTTTATTTGACGTTGTTGTTGTTGTTGTATTTGTTGTTGTTGTTATTGTTGTTGCTTATTTGACGTTGTTATTATTGTTGTTGTTTATTTGACGTTGTTGTTGTTGTTGTTATTCGTTTGGCGTTGTTGTTGTTTATTTGACGTTGTTGTTGTTGTTTATTTGACGTTGTTGTTGTTGTTGTTTATTTGACGTTGTTGTTGTTGTTGTTTATTTGACGTTGTTGTTGTTGTTGTTTATTTGACGTTGTTGTTGTTATTGTTGTTGCTTATTTGACGTTGTTATTGTTGTTGTTGTATTTGCTGTTGTTGTTATTGTTGTTGCTTATTTGACGTTGTTGTTGTCGTTGTTTTTGTTGTTTATTTGACGTTGTTGTTATTGTTGATCTTTATTTGACGTTGTTGTTGTCGTTGTTTTTGTTGTTTATTTGACGTTGTTGTTGTTATTTATTTGACGTTGTTTTTGTTGTTTATTTGACATTGTTGTTGACATTGTTGTTGACGTTGTTGTTGTTGTTGTTGTTGTTTATTTGACGTTGTTGTTGATGTTGTTGTTTATTTGACGTTGTTGTTGTTGTTGACGTTGTTGTTATTGTTTATTTGACGTTGTTGTTGTTGTTGTTGTTGTTGTTTATTTGATGTTGTTTTAGTTGTTGTTTTTTATTTGACGTTGTTGTTGTTGTTTTTTATTTGATGTTGTTTATTTGATGTTGTTTTAGTTGTTGTTGTTTACTTGACGTTCTTGTTGTTTTTTATTTGACGTTGTTGTTGTTGACATTGTTGTTGTTGTTGTTTATTTGACGTTGTTGTTGTTGTTTATTTGATGTAGTTGTTGTTATTACCGTTGTTGTTGTTGTTGTTGTTTATTTGACGTTTTTGTTGTTTTTGATGTTGTTGTTGTTGTTGTTGATTTTTATTTGACGTTGTTGTTGTTGTTGTTTATTTGACGTTGTTGTTTTTGTTGTTGTTGTTTATTTGACGTTGTTGTTGTTGTTTCTTTGATGTTGTTGTTGTTGTTTATTTGACGTTGTTGTTGTTGTTGTTTATTTGACGATTTTGTTGGTTTTATTTATTTGACGTTGTTGTTGTTGTTATTGTTTATTTGACGTTGTTGTTGTTGTTTATTTGACGTTGTTATTGTTGTTTATTTGATGTTGTTTTTGTTATTTGACGTTGTTGTTGTAGTTGTTGTATTTGTTGTTGTTGTTGTTGTTGTTGTTGCTTATTTGATGTTGTTATTATTGTTGCTATTTATTTGACGTTGTTGTTATTGTTGTTTATTTGACATTGTTGTTGTTGTTTATTTGACGTTGTTGTCGTTGTTGTTGTTTATTAGACGTTGTTGTTGTTTATTAGACGTTGTTGTTGTTGTGGTATTTGTTGTTGTTGTTATTGTTGTTGCTTATTTGACGTTGTTGTTATTGTTTGGTTTTTATTTGACGTTGTTGTTGTTGTTATTCATTTGAAGTTGTTGTTGTTGTTGTTTATTTGACGTTGTTGTTGTTGTTCTTTATTTGACGTTGTTGTTGTTGTTGTTTTTGTTGTTTATTTGACGTTGTTGTTGTTATTTATTTGACGTTGTTGTTGTTGTTTATTAGACGTTGTTGTTGTTGACGTTGTTGTTGTTGTTGTTTATTTGACGTTGTTGTTGTTTATTTGAGTTTGTTGTTGTTGTTGACGTTGTTGTTGTTGTTTATTTGACGTTGTTGTTGTTGTTGTTTATTTGACGTTGTTGTTGTTGTTGTTGTTGTTTATTTGACGTTGTTGTTGTTGTTGTTGTTTATTTGACGTTGTTGTTGTTGTTGTTTATTTGACGTTGTTGTTGTTATTGTTGTTGCTTATTTGACGTTGTTGTTGTTGTTGTATTTGTTGTTGTTGTTATTGTTGTTGCTTACTTGACGTTGTTGTTGTCGTTGTTTTTGTTGTTTATTGACGTTGTTGTTATTGTTGTTCTTTATTTGACGTTGTTGTTGCCGTTGTTTTTGTTGTTTATTTGACGTTGTTGTTGTTATTTATTTGACGTTGTTTTTGTTGTTTATTTGACATTGTTGTTGACGATGTTGTTGTTATTTTGTTTATTTGACGTTGTTGTTGATGTTGTTGTTTATTTGACGTTGTTGTTGTTGTTGACGTTGTTGTTATTGTTTATTTGACGTTGTTGTTGTTGTTGTTGTTTATTTGATGTTGTTTTAGTTGTTGTTGTTTATTTGACGTTGTTGTTTGTCTTGTTTATTTGATGTTGTTTATTTGATGTTGTTTTAGTTATTGTTGTTTATTTGACGTTGTTGTTGTTTTTTATTTGACGTTGTTGTTGTTGACATTGTTGTTGTTGTTGTTTATTTGACGTTGTTGTTGTTGTTTATTTGACGTAGTTGTTTTTATTACTGTTGTTGTTGTTGTTGTTGTTGTTGTTTATTTGATGTTTTTGTTGTTGTTGATGTTGTTGTTGTTGTTGTTGTTTTTTTTTATTTGACGTTGTTGTTGTTGTTTATTTGACGTTGTTGTTGTTGTTATTGTTGTTGTTGTTGTTTATTTGACGTTGTTGTTGTTGTTGTTGTTGTTTCTTTGATGTTGTTGTTGTTGTTTATTTGACGTTGTTGTTATTGTTGCTATTTATTTGACGTTGTTGTTGTTCTTGTTGTTGTTGTTGTTTATTTGACGTTGTTCTTGTTGTTTATTTGATGTTGTTGTTTTTGTTGTTGTTGTTTATTTGACGTTGTTGTTGTTGTTGTATTTGTTGTTGTTGTTATTGTTGTTGCTTATTTGATGTTGTTGTTATTGTTGTTGTTTATTTGACGTTGTTGTTGTTGTTGTTATTCATTT
>OX451741.1:300313490-300575284 GCA_948472305.1 Vicia faba
TTGTTGTTGTTCTTTATTTGACGTTGTTGTTGTTGTTGTTTTTGTTGTTTATTTGACGTTGTTGTTGTTATTTATTTGACGTTGTTGTTGTTGTTTATTAGACGTTGTTGTTGTTGACGTTGTTGTTGTTGTTGTTTATTTGACGTTGTTGTTGTTTATTTGAGTTTGTTGTTGTTGTTGACGTTGTTGTTGTTGTTTATTTGACGTTGTTGTTGTTGTTGTTTATTTGACGTTGTTGTTGTTGTTGTTGTTGTTTATTTGACGTTGTTGTTGTTGTTGTTGTTTATTTGACGTTGTTGTTGTTGTTGTTTATTTGACGTTGTTGTTGTTATTGTTGTTGCTTATTTGACGTTGTTGTTGTTGTTGTTGTATTTGTTGTTGTTGTTATTGTTGTTGCTTACTTGACGTTGTTGTTGTCGTTGTTTTTGTTGTTTATTTGACGTTGTTGTTATTGTTGTTCTTTATTTGACGTTGTTGTTGCCGTTGTTTTTGTTGTTTATTTGACGTTGTTGTTGTTATTTATTTGACGTTGTTTTTGTTGTTTATTTGACATTGTTGTTGACGTTGTTGTTGTTATTTTGTTTATTTGACGTTGTTGTTGATGTTGTTGTTTATTTGACGTTGTTGTTGTTGTTGACGTTGTTGTTATTGTTTATTTGACGTTGTTGTTGTTGTTGTTGTTTATTTGATGTTGTTTTAGTTGTTGTTGTTTATTTGACGTTGTTGTTTGTCTTGTTTATTTGATGTTGTTTATTTGATGTTGTTTTAGTTATTGTTGTTTATTTGACGTTGTTGTTGTTTTTTATTTGACGTTGTTGTTGTTGACATTGTTGTTGTTGTTGTTTATTTGACGTTGTTGTTGTTGTTTATTTGACGTAGTTGTTGTTATTACCGTTGTTGTTGTTGTTGTTGTTGTTGTTTATTTGATGTTTTTGTTGTTGTTGATGTTGTTGTTGTTGTTGTTGTTTTTTTTTATTTGACGTTGTTGTTGTTGTTTATTTGACGTTGTTGTTGTTGTTATTGTTGTTGTTGTTGTTTATTTGACGTTGTTGTTGTTGTTGTTGTTGTTTCTTTGAGG
Source organism: Vicia faba (assembly GCA_948472305.1). Lineage (NCBI taxonomy): Eukaryota > Viridiplantae > Streptophyta > Magnoliopsida > Fabales > Fabaceae > Vicia > Vicia faba. Next base: position 300,314,569 of record OX451741.1, read on the forward strand.
TTGTTGTTGTTGTTTATTTGACGTTGTTTTTGTTGTTTATTTGACATTGTTGTTGACGTTGTTGTTGTTGTTGTTTATTTGACGTTGTTGTTGATGTTGTTGTTTATTTGACGTTGTTGTTGTTGTTGACGTTGTTGTTATTGTTTATTTGACGTTGTTGTTGTTGTTGTTGTTTTTTATTTGACGTTGTTTTAGTTGTTGTTTTTTATTTGACGTTGTTGTTGTTGTTGTTTATTTGATGTTGTTTATTTGATGTTGTTTTAGTTGTTGTTGTTTATTTGACGTTGTTGTTGTTTTTTATTTGACGTTGTTGTTGACATTGTTGTTGTTGTTGTTTATTTGACGTTGTTGTTGTTGTTGTTTATTTGACGTAGTTGTTGTTATTACCGTTGTTGTTGTTGTTGTTGTTGTTTATTTGACGTTTTTGTTGTTGTTGATGTTGTTGTTGTTGTTGTTGTTTTTTATTTGACGTTGTTGTTGTTGTTGTTTATTTGACGTTGTTGTTGTTGTTATTGTTGTTGTTGTTGTTTATTTGACGTTGTTGTTGTTGTTGTTTCTTTGATGTTGTTGTTGTTGTTTATTTGACGTTGTTGTTGTTGTTGTTGTTGTTTATTTGACGATTTTGTTGGTTTTATTTATTTGACGTTGTTGTTGTTGTTATTGTTTATTTGACGTTGTTGTTGTTGTTTATTTGACGTTGTTATTGTTGTTTATTTGACGTTGTTTTTGTTATTTGACGTTGTTGTTGTAGTTGTTGTATTTGTTGTTGTTGTTGTTGTTGTTGCTTATTTGATGTTGTTATTATTGTTGCTATTTATTTGACGTTGTTGTTGTTGTTGTTTATTTGACATGTTGTTGTTGTTTATTTGACGTTGTTGTCGTTGTTGTTGTTTATTAGACGTTGTTGTTGTTTATTAGACGTTGTTGTTGTTGTGGTATTTGTTGTTGTTGTTATTGTTGTTGCTTATTTGACGTTGTTGTTATTGTTTGGTTTTTATTTGACGTTGTTGTTGTTGTTATTCATTTGAAGTTGTTGTTGTTGTTGTTTATTTGACGTTGTTGTTGTTGTTCTTTATTTGACGTTGTTGTTGTTGTTGTTGTTTTTGTTTTTTATTTGACCTTGTTGTTGTTATTTATTTGACGTTGTTGTTGTTGTTGTTTATTAGACGTTGTTGTTGTTGACGTTGTTGTTGTTGTTGTTTATTTGACGTTGTTGTTGTTGTTGACGTTGTTGTTGTTGTTGTTTATTTGACGTTGTTGTTGTTGTTGTTTATTTGACGTTGTTGTTGTTGTTTATTTGACGATGTTGTTGTTGTTGTTGTTGTTTATTTGACGTTGTTGTTGTTGTTGTTTATTTGACGTTGTTGTTGTTATTGTTGTTGCTTATTTGACGTTGTTGTTGTTGTTGTTGTATTTGTTGTTGTTGTTATTGTTGTTGCTTATTTGACGTTGTTGTTGTCGTTGTTTTTGTTGTTTATTTGACGTTGTTGTTATTGTTGTTCTTTATTTGACGTTGTTGTTGTCGTTGTTTTTGTTGTTTATTTGACGTTGTTGTTGTTATTTATTTGACGTTGTTTTTGTTGTTTATTTGACATTGTTGTTGACGTTGTTGTTGTTGTTGTTTATTTGACGTTGTTGTTGATGTTGTTGTTTATTTGACGTTGTTGTTGTTGTTGACGTTGTTGTTATTGTTTATTTGACGTTGTTGTTGTTGTTGTTGTTTATTTGATGTTGTTTTAGTTGTTGTTGTTTATTTGACGTTGTTGTTGTTGTTGTTGTTTATTTGATGTTGTTTATTTGATGTTGTTTTAGTTGTTGTTGTTTATTTGACGTTGTTGTTGTTTTTTATTTGACGTTGTTGTTGTTGACATTGTTGTTGTTGTTGTTGTTTATTTGACGTTGTTGTTATTGTTGTTTATTTGACGTAGTTGTTGTTATTACCGTTGTTGTTGTTGTTGTTGTTGTTTATTTGATGTTTTTGTTGTTGTTGATGTTGTTGTTGTTGTTGTTGTTGTTTATTTGACGTTGTTGTTGTTGTTGTTTATTTGACGTTGTTGTTGTTGTTATTGTTGTTGTTGTTGTTTATTTGACGTTGTTGTTGTTGTTGTTTCTTTGATGTTGTTGTTGTTGTTTATTTGACGTTGTTGTTATTGTTGCTATTTATTTGACGTTGTTGTTGTTGTTGTTGTTGTTTATTTGACGTTGTTGTTGTTGTTTATTTGATGTTGTTGTTGTTGTTGTTGTTGTTTATTTGACGTTGTTGTTGTTGTTGTATTTGTTGTTGTTGTTATTGTTGTTGCTTATTTGACGTTGTTGTTATTGTTGTTGTTTATTTGAAGTTGTTGTTGTTGTTGTTATTCATTTGGCGTTGTTGTTGTTTATTTGACGTTGTTGTTGTTGTTGTTTATTTGACGTTGTTGTTGTTGTTGTTGTTGTTTATTTGACGTTGTTGTTGTTGTTGTTTTTTTGACGTTGTTGTTGTTGTTGTTGTTTATTTGACGTTGTTGTTGTTATTGTTGTTGCTTATTTGACGTTGTTGTTGTTGTTGTTGTATTTGTTGTTGTTGTTATTGTTGTTGCTTATTTGACGTTGTTGTTGTCGTTGTTTTTGTTGTTTATTTGACGTTGTTGTTATTGTTGTTCTTTATTTGACGTTGTTGTTGTCGTTGTTTTTGTTGTTTATTTGACGTTGTTGTTGTTATTTATTTGACGTTGTTTTTGTTGTTTATTTGACATTATTGTTGACGTTGTTGTTGTTGTTGTTTATTTGACGTTGTTGTTGATGTTGTTGTTTATTTGACATTGTTGTTGTTGTTGACGTTGTTGTTATTGTTTATTTGACGTTGTTGTTGTTGTTGTTGTTTATTTGATGTTGTTTTAGTTGTTGTTGTTTATTTGACGTTGTTGTTGTTGTTGTTTATTTGATGTTGTTTCTTTGATGTTGTTTTAGTTGTTGTTGTTTATTTGACGTTGTTGTTGTTGACATTGTTGTTGACATTGTTGTTGTTGTTGTTTATTTGACGTTGTTGTTGTTGTTTATTTGACGTAGTTGTTGTTATTACCGTTGTTGTTGTTGTTGTTGTTTATTTGACGTTTTTGTTGTTGTTGATGTTGTTGTTGTTGTTGTTGTTTTTTATTTGACGTTGTTGTTGTTGTTGTTTATTTGACGTTGTTGTTGTTGTTATTGTTGTTGTTGTTGTTGTTGTTTATTTGACGTTGTTGTTGTTGTTGTTTCTTTGATGTTGTTGTTGTTGTTTATTTGACGTTGTTGTTGTTGTTGTTGTTTATTTGACGATTTTGTTGGTTTTATTTATTTGACGTTGTTGTTGTTGTTATTGTTTATTTGACGTTGTTGTTGTTGTTGTTTATTTGACGTTGTTATTGTTGTTTATTTGACGTTGTTTTTGTTATTTGACGTTGTTGTTGTTGTTGTTGTTGCTTATTTGATGTTGTTATTATTGTTGCTATTTATTTGACGTTGTTGTTGTTGTTTATTTGACATTGTTGTTGTTGTTTATTTGACGTTGTTGTCGTTGTTGTTGTTTATTAGACGTTGTTGTTGTTTATTAGACGTTGTTGTTGTTGTGGTATTTGTTGTTGTTATTGTTGTTGCCTATTTGACGTTGTTGTTATTGTTTGGTTTTTATTTGACGTTGTTGTTGTTGTTATTCATTTGAAGTTGTTGTTGTTGTTGTTTATTTGACGTTGTTGTTGTTGTTCTTTATTTGACGTTGTTGTTGTTGTTTTTGTTGTTTATTTGACGTTGTTGTTGTTATTTATTTGACGTTGTTGTTGTTGTTTATTAGACGTTGTTGTTGTTGACGTTGTTGTTGTTGTTGTTTATTTGACGTTGTTGTTGTTTATTTGACGTTGTTGTTGTTGTTGACGTTGTTGTTGTTGTTGTTGTTTATTTGATGTTGTTGTTGTTGACATAGTTGTTGTTATTTATTTGACATTGTTGTTGTTGTTGACGTTGTTGTTTATTTGACGTTGTTGTTGTTGTTTATTTGACGTTGTTGTTGTTGTTGTTGACGTTGTTGTTGTTGTTGTTGTTTATTTGACATTGTTGTTGTTGTTGACGGTGTTGTTGTTGTTGTTTATTTGACATTGTTGTTGTTGTTATTTATTTAACGTTGTTGTTGTTGTTTATTTGACGTTGTTATTGTTGTTGTTTATTTGACGTTGTTGTTGTTTTATTTGACGTTGTTGTTGTTGTTGTATTTGTTTTTGTTGTTGTTGTTGTTGTTGTTTATTTGACGTTGTTGTTGTTGTTGTTTATTTGACGTTATTGTTATTGTTTATTTGACGTTGTTATTGTTGTTGTTGTTGTTGTTTATTTGACGTTGTTGTTGTCCACTGGGGATAATTTTCCAATACTGGTGATAGATAAACTCTGCTTGGGGGAGAATATCACCGACTCATTCGCAGTTGTGAGCCTCAGCTGGGGAGAGTGGTGTCTTGTTCGGGACCGCTAATGTCATTGTCTTTTTCTTACTCTGCGGGTAGTGAATGTACTTTCAATCGTTTTCTCCAACTAGGTCTATCCCTATACCTGGTGGATAAAGCAACTGTACGGTTCAGGCATTTCTTATTTGCCCCTGTTTCTGATATTACGAGTAATCGTCTTTTGTTTCGCATGTAAATATTTATGAGCAGCAATTATTGTCAAACGCATATATAAAAAATGAACCATTGGACGTTCTTGCAAAACAAAACAGAAAAGGGAAAACAATTTGAAATTTCTTTGTGAAAATGAATTGTATTGATTTTGAAGTTGGCCTGTAAATAGGCATTTTTTGTACAAGAGGCTGACGTCCTAGTAAGAGAACGCTGCCGAACAAATACAATTTATACAATTCATGAAAAACAAAGAAAAACAGTTATGTGAATAATCCCACTGGGTTCCAACTATTATATTGCCTTTATATCTTCGAGCATCTCATCACTTTGCTACTTGGTTGAAGGTAGATTCGATTGTTTGGCGTCGTTCGAGCCTGATATTCGATACCGAGGTCTGGTTGCAAGGTGATCCAATGAGACATAGTGTTATGCTTTGATCCGTAATTTTTGCCTGGACCGCCCTTTCGGGTTTTCAGTCCACCAGGATACCCTTTTTTGCCCAAGCCGCCTTTTCAGGTTTTCGACTTGCCGGGTATACAGATTTTTTCATTTTCATCCCTTATTTTTTCCCGAACCCTTTTGGTTCGCCGGAAAGCCCTTATTTTTGCCTAGGCCAGTAAACCTAGCGGGTCTTTGATTATGCGTAGTATTTTTCACTATGTCTGCATTGACGGGGTGAGGAAGGTCGTCACCATCCATGGTGGTTAGAATCATTGCTCCTCCTGAGAATATGTTCTTAACCATAAATGGCCCTTCGTACGTAGGGGTCCATTTGTCCCTGGGATCACCTTGTAGAAGTATGATGCGCTTGATCACCAGATCCCCAATTTGATACTCTTGTCGTCTGACCTTCTTGTTAAATGCCTTGATCATTCGCTTTTGATACATCTGACCATGACAAAAAGCAGTAAGTCTTTTTTCATCAATTAAGTTCAGCTGATCAAGCCGGGTCTGGATCTAATCATCTTCGCTCAAACCTGCATCCTTCATAATCCGAAGAGAGGGTATCTGAACTTCAATGGGCAAGACGACCTCCATGCCATATACCAAGGAATAGGGTGTTGCCCCTGTTGATGTCTGCGCTGAGGTACGGTACCCACGAAGAGCAAAAAGTAATATCTCGTGCCAGTCTTTATATGTCATTGTCATCTTCTGCATAATCTTCTTGATGTTCTTATTAGCCGCTTCTATAGCCTCATTCATCTTCGGATGGTAGGGAGAAGAGTTGTGATGATGTATCTTGAACTGTTTGCAGAGTTCGGTGATCATCGTATTGTTGAGATTTGTACCATTGTTCGTAATGATCCTCTCTGGTACACCGTATCGACAGATCAAATTGTGTCGAATAAACCGTGCCACGACGTTCTTGGTCACTGTAGCAAAGGAAGATGCCTCAACCCATTTTGTAAAGTAATCAATCGCTACCAAGATGAAACGGTGCCCGTTGGACGCAGTAGGTCTGATCTCACCAATCATATCGATGCCCCACATTGCAAAAGGCCAAGGAGCTGTCAAGACGTTCAGAGGAACTGGAGGTATATGCACCTTATCAGCGTAGACTTGGCAATTGTGACAGGTCCGAGAATACTGATAACAGTCGGCTTCCATGGTAGACCAATAATATCCTGCCCGAAGGATTTTCTTTGCCATGGTGTGTTCACCGAAATGAGTCCCGAAAGTACCTTCATGTAAATCTACCATAATCCTTTCTGCCTAGTTCTTATCCACACAATGCAGTAAGTTGGAATCATGATTACGCTTGTAAAGAATACCATTACTGATGAAGAACTTCACCGCGAACCTCCTTAGAAACTTCTTATCATTAATAGATGCACCCTCGGGGTACTCCTGAGCCTCAAGATACCTCTTTACCTCGTGAAACCAAGGTTTTTCTATTACCTCTTCAGTCTCAATGTCACAGCAATGTGCAGGTTCGTCCAACCTCTCAATGGTAATATGGGGAGCCTCATTGTCCCACCTGACCTTGAACATAGAAGACATCATAGCTAGCGCGTCCGCTAACTGATTCTCCTCCCTGGGGAAGTGTTCAAAGGTCATCTCCTCAAAGTGCGGAAGCAACCTCAACACATACTCTTTGTAAGGAATAAGATTTGGGTGCTTCGTATCCCACTCGCCTTTGATCTGACTGATCACGAGAGAGGAATCTCTGAATACACTTAAGAACTTAATCCTTAGGTCAATAGCTGCTCGAAAACCCATAATGCACGCTTCATACTCCGCCATGTTGTTGGTGCAGTTAAAACATAATCGGGCGGTGAACAGAGTATTACAGCCTTCAGGAGATATGATCATTGCGCCAATGCTATTACCCAAAGTGTTTGAAGCTCTGTCAAAATACATAGACCATCGGGATCCCTCCTCAGGTCCTCCATCCGGTCCAGGTGTTTCGCAGTCGGTCACCAACATGATGTTCTCATTCGGAAACTCAAAGTTCATTGACTGGTAATCATCCACTGCCTGATGTGCCAGATGATCTGCTAACACACTTCCCTTAATTGCCTTTTGGGTCGTGTATTGGATGTCGTATTCAGTCAAGATCATTTTCCATCTTGCTATTCTTCCGGACAAGGCAGGCTTTTTGAACATATACTTGATGGGATCCATCTTTGATATCAATAGAGTAGTGTGAGTCAGCATATACTGTCTCAGCCGGCGAGCAGCCCATGCCAAAGTGCAGCAAGTTTTCTCAACCAGTGAGTATCGGGTCTCACAGTCAGTAAACTTTTTGCTAAGGTAGTAAATAGCATGCTTTTTTTGGCCAGACTCGTCATGCTGCCCCAGCACACACCCCATTGAATTGTCGAGTACTGTCAAGTATAAGATCAAAGGTCTTCCTTCAACTGGAGGCATCAGAATAGGTGGCTCTTGGAGATATTCTTTGATCCTTTCGAAAGCGGACTAACATTCATCGTTCCATCTTACCACTTGATCTTTCTTCAGTAACTTGAAGATTGGCTCACAAGTAGCAGTCAAATGTGAAATGAATCAGGCAATGTAGTTCAGACGTCCCAAAAAGCCTCTGACTTCTTTTTCTATTTGGGGAGCTGGCGTTTCCTGTATAGCTTTCACCTTTGCAGGATCCACTTGAATACCTTTATCACTAATGACGAAACCCAACAGCTTACCAGACCTCACTTCGAAGGTGCACTTGTTCGGATTTAGCCTCAACTTGTACAACTTCAACCTGTCAAATAGCTTCTGGAGGTGGTCAAGATGTTCCTCTTCAGTTTGGGATCTTGCAATTATGTCGTCAACGTATACTTCAATCTCATGGTGAATCATGTCGTGGAACAAAGCGACCATGGCGCACTGATACGTTTCCCTAGCATTCTTCAATCCGAACGGAATGACCTTGTAGCAAAAGGTACCCCACTGCGTAACGAACGTTGTCTTCTCCATGTCTTCGGGAGCCATCTTAATCTGATTGTAACCAGAAAAACCATCCATAAATAAGAATACCTTATGTTGTGTGGTGTTGTCGACCAGAACGTCGATATGAGGCAGAGGGAAATCGTCCTTGGGGCTTGCCCTATTCAAATCCTTATAGTCAACCCACTGTGGGTAAGAAGTAACTGCTTGAAAACCGGCATTAAATTGTTTCATAACCTCAGCCTTGATTTTCTCAGACATCTCTGGGCGCATTCGGCGAACTTTCTGCTTCACTGGAGGACAATCTTCTTTAGTTGGCAAGAGGTGAACCACAATATCGGTATCCAACCCAGGCATATCTTCATACGACCAGGCAAAGATCTCAACATAGTCACGCAGCATCTGTATAGACCGTTGCTTGACTTTAGGCTCCAAATTTGCACCGATCTTGACCTCTTTCTTGTCTACCTCTGTACCCAGATTTACTGTTTCCACTGGCTCTTCATGGGGTTGTATGGCCCTCTCTTCCCGTAGTAACAATCTAGCAAGTTCCCCAGGCACTTCTCAATCATCCTCACCTTCGTCCTCGGCTTGGTTGATCAGACTTTCAAAGTCATAACTGGCAGTAGCAGAGTCGTTATCAGTGGGATCCAGAGTGGATATGGACCTGTATATGTGAGTGTGTGTAAGACAATAGATGTTTTGATAAAGTGCAAGATAGAAAAGAAAAACAAGGAGCACAAAATTTTTAATGCAAGAAAAACGTCCAATGCTTTTATTGATGATATATGGAAATGACAAATATTAAGCCCTCACACAAAGCCACAATGTCTCGGGCAAGGCATCGGGCCGTAATGTTTTAAATTGTCTGTTACAAAAACAAAAGTCTATTACTATGTAATAAAAGAAATGGGCACGAAGTCCTTTTCTGTCCAATTGCTTAATCCACCGTCGGTAGTCGGGTAAATCCAGCTTTCAAAATCTGACTCTTCTTCATCATCCCCAATAGCATTCACTCCCTGGTCATATTTGGGCATAGGTGCCATTATGACGTTGGGTTTTTCCGGCGCTTCAAACTCGATCTCCTTAGCATCAATCAGATCTTGTACCTTATTCTTCAAAGCCCAACAGTTGTTTGTATCATGCCCTGGGCTATCGGAGTGATAAGCACAACAACCGTTTGGATTATACAACGGTGATGTAGTACTGGGATTCTTTGGAGCCTCCTTCAGAGTCGCCAAGTTGGTCTTCAATAACTGCGGCAAAATTTGAGATAGGGTCATACTGAGCCGAGTATACTGTCTTTGCGGTCTCTCTACTCTTTGTTGAGTGTTGCATTGTGGGGCAACAGTTGGTCTTGATATTACTACCGCATTAACTGCTTGGCGACGTTCAGGTTGGTTTTGGCTCCTCGAGCTGTAAACTACACTAGATTCCTTCTTGAAAGGCTTCTTCTCTGTACTTGACGAAACATATTTATGTATTTTGCCACTTTTGATACCGACTTCAACTCTCTCCCCAGTCATTATTAATTCAGTGAACCCAGACGATGAACTACCGATCAAATGATTGAAATATGGACCAGACAAAGTCCCAAGGAACATATCCACCAACTCCCTATCAGCCAGCGGGGGTTGTACTCTTCCAGTAAGATCTCTCCATTTCTGAGCATAGTCCTTAAAGCCTTCGCCTGTACCCATAGGCATACCCTGAAGTTGGGTACGTGTGGGGGCAAGGTCGGCATTATACTCGTATTGCTTATAAAAAGCAGCAGCGAGGTCCTCCCAGTTGCAGACATTAGCTCCTTCTAGCTGATAGAACCATTCAAGTTGAGTCCCTGACAGACTATCTTGAAATAAATGAACCTAAAGGTTCCTATCAGCAGTATATGGTTGAATCTTTCTGACATACGAGCGGAGGTGTAACTTTGGGCAGGAGACCCCGTCGTACTTAGCAAAGATAGGAGCTTTAAACTTGTGCGGGATCACCACCCCAGATGCCAAACCCAAATATCCAAAGTCCAACCCATGTATCTTCTGGATCTCCATTGCGCTCAACCGGTCTTCGAGTTGCTTATACCTATCCTCGGCAGGAGGATAATGGTCTTCATCAAAGTGAGTGTCATTGTCAGAAACCACAAGGCTAGGACCCTTCCTTTCCTCTTGATTCTCTCCTCCTCCAGATGAATGAGACAAATCCACTTCTTCTCGCAACCTATTCCCAAACCTGTGACCCATATTCAGGAGGACCACCTTCTTCTTCTTCTTCTTCTTGTCCTTCAAGATGAGAGTCTTCAAATCTTGTTGACCTTTGGCTAAATTCAAGAACATCTCCTGGAACTGAGCATTCTGAGCTTGAAGATCCTTAATAGCTTGATCAGTAGGTGTTTCAGAAGACATATTGTGCTGAAATAAACAGCGAAGAAGATAAGAAACTTGTAAGGGTACCTGTGATGAAGTGCATGGGAATGGAATGCGTATGAAATGATTTCAAAGACTCAGGGAGATTCGAATTTGTAAACCAAAATAAAACACATTTTATTAGATTAAAACTTGTAACAATGTTTAACAAATTCCTTTAAGGCGTTACAAAAGAAATACTGAAAAGAAAATCTAAACTAGAAACAATAGAAGACATCAGAAGCCCCATGGTCATTTTCCTTTCATGCTGACATAATCGTTGATTGTCCTCTCGTTCTCAAGCTGCCTTGTAAGCTTCAGGATCTTCCGTTCCTGCTCATGATACTTCTCTCTGTAGGTATCCCTTTCTTCCTTTAAATGGATCTAAGACCTCTTCAATGCCCCCAAATTAGTAGGCATATAGGGATGGAGGACTGTATAAGGAACCCCTTCTTCACTAGTATGCTCTACAATCACCGGCAAAACAGCTTCATATGGCATCCCCAGCTTTTGAGCACGGGCTCGAATCCACTGGAGGTATGGTTGCATCGGGAGAGAAGTCTTCATTCCTAGCTCATGTGGATCAGACCTGTTCACCCTGTCCCAAGCTCGTATAAACCTGCGGCGATGTCCCTCAACATCCCCCTTGAAGTCAAAGACAATGCTTGTAAGCAGCACCTCGTGAGGACCGTCCCTTCGAGCTCTTCCAAACTGTCGTAAGGCCAAACAAGGATTATAGGTTATTCCTCCTCTAATTCCAAGCAATGGAACATTGGGGTATTCCCTACACCGATCAATGACATCTACCTCTTTCATATCTTTAGTACTCTAAAGGATGTCCGTATGAGCAAGGGACATGATTCTGTAAGCCCAACCCATACCTTCCTCATTCTTCAATACATATTTGGGGAGGTGAGAAATAAACCACCTCGCCAGTAACGGTGTGCAACACAAGAGAGTTCCCCTTCTCCGTACAGTACGGGTATAAAGAGCATGCAGAATATCACCTAAGAGATTAGGCACCGGGTTATGAGACATGAAGATCTTGATTGCATTCGCATCTATGAAGGCATCTGGATTCGGAAACAGAACCAAGCCGTAGATGAGGAGAGCAAGGATGTCTTCAAATGCTTGAAAGTCCAAACTATCCCAGAACTGTTGAGCTTGATCGATCAAAAACTTAGCCAAGAAACCTTTAACCCCACTCTGAATCTCCCAGTTAGATACCACATTAGCCATTTTCAGATGTAGGGCTGAAGAAATATCATATGGCCTAGGAGCTATCTCCAAACCTGTAAATGGTGTCTGCTCTAGAATAGATATGCCAAGTAAATCAGGAAACTCCTCCAAAGTAGGGACCAACTGATAATCCGAGAAGGTGAAATAGTGATGCAACAGGGCCAAAGAACTGGAACAAAATGCTCATCATTTGCTCATCCAACTTTGAAGTGACCAGGCTAAGGAGATGACCATGTCTTCTAACAAATGAAGAAGTATCAGGGACCTTTGAAACCAACTCTCTAAGCTGAGCAGGGATTTGCACGAAGCTGATTTGAATGGTATTTCTGCGCATAGAGGCCATGATCTGCAAAACAGAACAAAGATGAATCCCCTCGGTCATAGAAATGGTTAGTCTAATGATTTATGCATGCGATGTCATGATGCATGATGTCATGATAAAAACACACCACAGGTATCACAGATAGAAAACATGGTAAGGGCAAACAAGTTACACAAGAGCCCTTAAATTTCAGGCTGGCATGGAGTTTAGGTATTACCCTCTTTCAGTTTAGTTGGTTCAACCTGTCCTAGTAATAGTAACCAGGTTCTAGAGGTTCTCAATATGACTGACCATCCTCCATCGATCATAATTCCAGACACGCAATCTTTTCTCGCAGCCGGAACCATCTCGAGAGTATGGTCTCAATGAGTGTAGCATACTGCTACTTTCTATGGCCAAGTTGGTCAATTATAGGTTCTAAGGTCAGTTAATGCTTAATGACCCATTAGCATCCCCATACTCTCCTTGTTCCTCCACAAGGGATATCGGTACCAACTAATGTGTCACACCAACGTAGCTACTGCTTCAACCGTATCAGTCTACGCCGTACAGTTCCCTCACAGTCTATTGCTACTTACCTAAAAGGTGTCCCCCATATCCGGGTTAGGATCTATAGTAACTCCGATACAAAGCCCACAAAAATAAAGCAACCAAATCAAACAATTGAAAACAATATGATGAACTAATCCTAAGGTACACCCCACTTATTATTCATCCTCAACAGAGTCGCCAGTTCTGTGATACGGTGGCCAGAACCGGGACGTGTTTCCCCTTTTTTAAGGAATTGCTGGTTTGCGTTTTGTGTTTATGTTCGCAAAATGTCGCGGTAAGCAAGAGTCGCCACCGACTTTTATTTTATCCAACAAGGAAAGGAAAAAAGCACAGAAAAATTCCTTTTTCGAGATATTTCTGAGTACGGGGGGTAGATTATAGAAAGGGAAGGTATTAGCACCCTTTCTATCCGTAGTTATCTACGGGCTCTTAGGTACTTGCTCATCATTTTTAAAATTGTTTTCTTTGTGTTCGTGTGGTTTGAAAAGCTTTTGTTTTGACTTGGATTTAACTCTTGCTTCTGTCTTCAAGAGTGTAATGAAGTGTTTTTGAAAACTTTGTTTGTAAAGGAGTGTAAGTGTGAAAAATTTTGTTTGGATTGAGCAAGTACTTAAGAACTAATCTACCTACTCGAAAAAAGAATCGTTTTATGTTCGTTTCCTTTAAACAGCGATATCCCACTATTAGTGAGTAGGTAGCACAGTCGTTGGAGTTTTAAGGGTCAATTTGAAATGGACGTACGGTCAATAAAGCAATGTTAGGATGTCTTAGTAGTAACCCTAATGTCTTAGATCAATTATCCGAGGCAACAATATCCGAGGCAACCTTTTCGAGGCAACTTTGATCTTTGGACAAAAGGACGACCACTAAAACATCCTATACTCAATGACCGTTTACCGAAGGCAACCAAGTGGGAGTGTACCCTAGGAGTGCGCATGTGTGAATGATTCAATTTTAGTTTATTTATCTTTACACATTTAGGGTGATCTAACCGTTTTAAAATTCATCATACATTCTTGTCATGCATCCTATTATCATACCTCTAACAGTTTAATAATTTGCGGAATTTAAAATGCGGAAATTAAACTAAGCTATTACAAGGCTTCGGGTATTTACATAGCCAAAAACAAACCCTTTGGAAAATAAAACGACAAATGAAAATAAATGTCCTAATTAAACTATTACAAACTGTAGGCAGTTACATCAATATGATAAATAATAAAAATAAAGCGCGCGAGAAAAAATTAAGATCGGGAAGAAATTAGGATTTTGACCCTTCTAACCTAATCAAAAGAAAAATGATTTTTTGTTGTTTTTAATATTTTTTAAAGAAAAGAGATTAGGTTTTAAGAATTAACTATACAAATAATTAGTTTAATTAAATTAATTAATAAAAATAATTACATGACCTATTTTTGTGTTTTTATTATTTTTAGGAAAAAGAAAATATAATTAAATTAGAAATAAAAACCTATTTGTTCTAATTAATTTTAATTATGTGCAAAAAGAATTAAAATTGTCTAAAATTAATAACCTAATTAAATTAATTTAATTCTTTTGACAAAAAAATAAAATCTAACCGAATTTGTGAAAAGTGTTATTTTTATGATTTTTTTGATAAAAAGAAAAATAATTGATTGGTTAGTAAAATAAAATAAATAAATTAAATGAAATAAATATAAAAGAATAAAGAAAAGAAATTTGGGCTTGCAATATGGGGGGTGTGAGAAGCATTTCTGGGCCCAAGAAGAGTGTCCACGTTTGACTTCCCAGATCACATGCTCTACGTTTGACTTGGCTTATGATGCTCCTCCCTTGCTGGCCATCTGATCTGGATCTCAAGACACTTGGCACGCTGGATTATGAGGACATATGATAGACCTTGGATTTGTAAACGCATTTGATTACCTGAAAGAAATTAAGAAAAACAAACAAACGTTGGAGGCAGGGGTCGAACCCCTGACCTCAAGCTCCCCCAATGCCTTAACGCTTGCCTGGCTACCACTGGGCCAATTCTTTTTGTTGTATGTAATATAAACAAGAATTAATGTAAAGTAAACAAGCACAGTAACCAAATATTAGCGCGAAATTTCAAACAATCCAATGGAAGGGTGCCACGCAGTCGTCTTCAACCTTGTTCCGTTGGTAAAAGTCCCAGACTTTTACTAACAGACGTTTGTCCGTCACTATAGCCCCTATCATTCTTAAAACCAAACACAAACATGATAAATAAAAACCAAGGACATGGATGGATTCGTTTGGCCTTGCTGAACACAATGATGGCCCTTTCATGGCCCAATTTTTCCTGTAAGCGAAAATCCCAATTTGAAACAAAGAACCCTAATAATGGTGAAATCCACTATATGCCATATAAATGCAATTAAACAATATAGTAAGCTTGAAAATGTTCCATGGATCAAGAATATATGGTTAATTCATGTTAACAATGCCTAAATCGTGCAAACCGAATTCAAAAATTCATGGATGTCGTGGATGACTTACAACGCTTTTTGGTACTGGAAAGGCTTTGTTCTTGATTGCTTTGGCTTGCTGATGACCTTAGGAAACGATTGGAATAGTTCAAAGGTCTTGAATTGGCCTCTAAGTGTGAATTTGTGTTTGCACTTTTTCTTGATTTTTCAAGTTTGTGTTCTTGAGGCTGCGCCTGCTTCTCTCCTCGTTTTTGGTCTGCCTCGCTTCTATATGTATCAAGGAATGGATTAGGGTTGATAGAATGTACTCAATCTTCTTCCATTATTGAATTTGATTGTGATTTGATTCTCTTAAATATCATTCCAAAATTGGCCTAAAATCAATCTTTTTGTCCACCCTAATGCCTTGCACGATTTCAAATACTTGCCAACTGTATTTGTGACCTGAAACAAACATAAAATCTTGAGTTTTCAATGCTTTAGATTTTATATGATTTATTTTGATTAAAATTGATTTAAATCAAATAAAAACCAAAATAAATAATAAAAACATGATAATGATAACTGGCAAGGGCTAGAGCTCGTGGGCTATGTTGCCAACTCTAAACAAGTGAAAAAGATTGGGCCCATTTGGCAAAAATTGAAGTTTTAGGCATAGTTGACTTTTGGCAATTTTGCAAAAAAGGTTAACTTCACCAATGCATAACTTCCTCAATTTTGACTCTTTGGAGGTGTTCTTGGACTTTTTTGAAAGCTTGAGATGTCCTCTAATGAACCCTTTTGGTCTTATCTCAATTTGATGTTCCATGCTCATGTATGAAGCTTTGACAAAAAAGGTGTTTTTGTTGACTTTCCAAAATGACCTATAATGTATGTGATACGGTGGGAAGAACTGACTGTTTTGGAATGCTGGTTTGCGTTTCGCGTTTGTTTTTGCAAAATGTCGCGGTAAGCAAGAGTTGCCACCGACTTTTATTTTATCCAACAAGGAAAGGAAAAAAGCACAGAAAAATTCCTTTTTCGAGATATTTCTCGGGTTCGGGGGGTAGATTATAGAAAGGGAAGGTGTTAGCACCCTTTCTATCCGTGGTTATCCACGGGCTCTTAGGTACTTACTCAATTGTTTTCAAAATATTGCTTTCTTTGTGCTTGTTGGTTTGAAAAAAAATTTATTTGAAACTTCGATTTAACTCTTGCTTCTGTCCTCAAGAATGTATGAAGTGTTTTTGAAAACTTTCTTCGAAAAGTGTAAGTGTGAAAAGTTTGTTTTGTTTCGAAAGAGCAAGTATCTAAGAACCATCTACCTACTCTAAAAAGGAATCGTTCTACGCTAATTTCCTTTAGACAATGCTATCCTACTATTGATGAGTAGGTAGCACCGTCGTTGGAGTTTAAGGGTCAATTCAAATGAGGGACTTACGGTTACTAAAGCAACGTTAGGATGCCTTAGCGGTAACCCTAATGTTTTAGATCATTTGTTTGAGGCAAAAATATTTGAGGCAACCGTTTCGAGGTGACTATGATCTTTTAGACAAGAGGGTGACCTCTAAAGTGACCTATACTCAATGACCGCGTACGAAGGCAACCAAGTGGGGTGTACCCTAAGAGTGTGCATGTGCGAGTGTGTTGTTTTCAGTTATTTTTATCTTTGTACATGTTAAGGGTGATCTAATTTGATTTTAGGTTAAAACATTCAGTCTTGTCATGCAACCCTATTTCAAACATCAAACAGTTATAATTTGCCGAAATAAAATGCGGAATTTAAATTACAAGGCGTCGGGTATTTACATCGCCAAAGACAAACCCTTTGAAAATAAATAAAGCGATAAAAGATAATTAAACGTCCTAATTACTATTACAATCCGGGAGCAAGTACATTATTGGATAAAAAAAGTAAATCGCGGTGCAAAATTTAATCTGCGCATGATTAGGGTTTTGACCCTTTTGGTTAAAGAAAATATCTTTTTGTTGTTTTTTATTTTAAGAAAGAAATTCAACCTAAATTAATTACTAAATTAAATTAAATTAATTAATAAAAATAAATTAATTTTTTTGAGTTTTTGATTATTTTAAGAAAGAAAATAAAATTAATTGAATTAGTAATTAAAACCTAATTAAATCTAGTTAATTTTAATTATTTGCAAAATAGGTTAAAATTATTCTAGAATTAAAACCTAAATTAATTAATTAGTATTTATTAAATAAAATAAAATTTAAAATTTG
The DNA here is from genome assembly GCA_948472305.1 of Vicia faba. NCBI lineage: Eukaryota > Viridiplantae > Streptophyta > Magnoliopsida > Fabales > Fabaceae > Vicia > Vicia faba. The sequence continues at coordinate 300,331,745 of OX451741.1, forward strand.
ATTGAATAAAAAATATTTTTTGGTGATTTTATTTATAAAAGAGGAATTTTGATTGGTTAGAATTTAAATAAAAAATAATAAAGCAATTAAATAAACAAATAAAATAAATGAGAAGAAGGGAGTATGGGCCTGATTATGTGGTGCTAGTAGCAAATTCGTGGCCCAATATGTGCTGGCCTTCTCTGACTTCCTCTGATCTGGTGCATGTGCATTGACCAGCGCTTCTATGGACCTTCAGACCTTGGCCACCAGATCTGGCTCTTAGCCATCTGACACTTAGATGGGTGATAGCACACGGTAGACTGCACGCTTGAGCAAGTACATGATTACCTGAAAAACAATGAGAAAATACAAAGTGCTGGAGGCAGGGATCGAACCCCTGACCTCCAGCCACTAACGCCTTGGAATTGGACTTGTTGGCCACTGGGACACGCTGCTGAATTTGTTATCATAATGCAAATAATGTTTATTATATAAAAAATAAAACTATTGCCAAAAATAAAAAAACGCGCGCTTGGTTTGAATGGCCCAATGATGGGGTGCCACGCATCATCTTCAACCTCATGTTCGTGGCTAAAAATGCACAGACCTATACCAACAGATAGAAGTCCGTAGCTACAAATTTGTTCATCTCAAAAATCCTTCTCAGGCCACAAAAATGAATTCCAAGGGCATGGTTGTGTTCGTCTCACCCTCCCGGTCACAACCATACCCTTCTTGGTGGTCAATTGTTCCTGAAATAAAAACGCCCAAAAACTCCAAGCAAAACCTAGCTATGGAGAATTGCAATACAGACCATATAAATGAAATTAAATAATGCAAAAGGCTTGGAAATGTTCTGGTGATTACAAATATGCCAATAGTTTTCTCAAATGATGCAAGAACAAGTCAAATCGATTTCAAGAACAGGGCTATGTTTCGTGAGACTTACAGTGCTTGTAGAGGTCTGAAAACGCTTGCTTTTAATCCAGATAGCTTGTGTGAATGCTCAGGAAGCGATTGGGACAAGTCTCGTGTCCTGAAACGGCCTCTAGCTTGCACTTTGATCTCCCACTTTTTGTGAATTTTTTCACTTTTTGTTCTGCCTCTCTCTGCACTTTCCAACCCTGATTTCGTCTCCTTTGGCTTGCTTATGTATTGTGTAGTGTATTAGGGTAACAAATATGGACTAAATCTTCCCATATCAGGGCATATGAATTTGATTTGATCTCCATTATTAAACTTTCCAAATTTGATTTGATTCAATCTTTTTGCACATGATTTGCCTTGGTACGAGTTTGGAGATATGCTAGCTGTCCATTGAAGCCTACAATCAATAAAAAATCTTTGGTTATCAATTTTTTTGATTTTATATGATTTAATTTGATTTAAAATGAATAAATTCAAATAAAATTCAAATTAAATAATAAAAATTATATATGGACACATGGATGAAGCTAGGGCACGTGGACAATGATGCAAACTCAAATCAAGTGGAAAAGAATAGGCCCATTTGACAAAATTTGATGTTTTGGGGATAGTTGACTTTTGGCAATTTTGCAAAAAAGTCCAACTTCAACAATGCACAACTTCTTCAAATTTGAACTTTTGGAGGTGTTCTTAGACTTTTTAGAAAGCTTGAGATGTCCTCTAACCAACCCTTTTAGTATAATCTCATTTTGATATTCCATGCTCAAGTTATAAGCTTTGGCAAAAACAAAGTGTTTTTGTTGACTTTCAAAAATGTCCTATAATTTCCAAATTTATAACTTCTTGTGACTGCATTTTTTGATCTTGGGGTATGAATATGGATTGTAGGAAATTGCATCCTCTTCAAAATGAGCTTTGTATGGGTCATTTATAATAAAGTATGAGAAAGTTATGCTTGGTCAAAGTTGAGTTGACTTTTCCTATAAAACCCTAATTTAGCAACTTTTGAGTCTTGATGAATTTTGAGCAATCCTTGATGAATCATGATCAACCATTTCAAAATGAGAATGTTGGCAAAAAATCTTGAAGTTTGACTGTATGTAGGTCACAGTTGACTTTTGCCCTAGCACAGTCGATTTTTTGGACCTTTGAGCAATTGACTGAGAAAACTTTCTCTGCAAGGCTTGAAATTTGACATGGATGATCTTGAGAGAATATTAGGACACTGGGGAGCACTTGAGGTCATTTGGACTCAAGGATCTTGATGCAACACAAAACCCTAATTTGGGGTAGACTGCCTTAGAAGATAGCTTGTCTGACCAACTCTTGGACCAACTTGAACAACTTGGAGATTTTTCTTGCAATGTTTTGAGAAATATGGGAGGGAAAATTTTGGGGTACAACAACTTCCCTTGTTCAATCTTCTTAAACTTGAGGATGTAGATTGGATTTCATGCCTTTCGTGATCCGAAGGTGGAAGATGATTGAACACTAGAGTGCCCAGAAATATGCACTCACATGAAGTGGTATCAGCCTTGTGATGTCAGGAATGGGCTTACAGATGCCATTTGGAGATTACTAGCGGGAGGATGGGCTTAAAGATGTCATCTGCAGGATTGTCGATCGCATAAGAGATTCCTTAGCAAGAACTTGCATACCTGTTGCTATGAAAGATTCCTCTTGGGGAAGTCTGATCTTTGTCGAGATTTTAGAACTTGCCTGTAATTCAACTGAGAAAACCCTGTTGAGATTTAAGAACTTGTCCGTAATTCAACTGGGGGAAATCTGTCGAGATTTAGAACCTTATCTGTAATTCAACCGAGGATAATTCAGTTGAGATTTAGAAACTGGTCAGTACTTCGACTGGGGAGAATTGCCGAGATTTAGAACCTTATCTGTAATTCAACTGAGGATAATTCAGTTGAGATTTAAGAACCGGTCAGTACTTTGACTGAGGAGAATTTCCGAAACTTCGAACCTTATATGTAATTCAACCAAGGATAATTCAGTTGAGATTTAAGAATCGGTCAGTACTTCGACTGAGGGAAACATCTTCATCGAGATCTAGGACTGTCTGTACTTCAACGGAGGATAATTCTGTTGAGATTTAAGAACTTGTCCACACTTTGATGGAGGAAAATTGTCGAGATTTAGAACCTTATCTGTAATTCAACCGAGACTAATTCAGGTGAGATTTAAGAACCGGTCAGTACTTCGACTGAGGGAAACATCTTCATCGAGATCTAGGACTTGTCTGTAATTCAACCGAGGATCATTCTGTTGAGATTTAAGAACTCGTCCACACTTCGACGGAGGAAAATTGTCGAGATTTAAAACCTTATCTGTAATTCAATCGAGAATAATTCAGTTGAGATTTAAGAACCGGTCAGTACTTTGACTGAGGGAAACATCTTCATCGAGATCTAGGACTGTCTGTACTTCAACGGAGGATAATTCTGTTGAGATTTAAGAACTCGTCCACACTTCGACAGAGGAAAATTGTCGAGATTTAGAACATTATCTGTAATTCAACCGAGACTAATTCAGGTGAGATTTAAGAACCGGTCAGTACTTTGACTGAGGGAAACATCTTCATCGAGATCTAGGACTGTCTGTACTTCAACGGAGGATCATTCTGTTGAGATTTAAGAACTTGTCCACACTTTGACGGAGGAAAATTGTCGAGATTTAAAACCTTATCTGTAATTCAATCGAGAATAATTCAGTTGAGATTTAAGAACCGGTCAGTACTTCGACTGAGGGAAACATCTTCATCGAGATCTAGGACTGTTTGTACTTCAACGGAGGATAATTCTGTTGAGATTTAAGAACTCGTCCACACTTCGACGGAGGAAAATTGTCGAGATTTAGAACCTTATCTGTAATTCAACCGAGACTAATTCAGTTGAGATTTAAGAACCGGTCAGTACTTTGACTTGGGTAAAAACTCCGTAGTTGAGAACTTAACTACATCCTTCCTGAAAGGTAAAGGTCAGTCGTATGCAATGCATGATATATATCAAACAATGATGTTCCAAAAATAAATGAGATTGTGTTGTATGATGCGTATGCATGTATCATGATGTATGGAAATGTAATGTTTTGGCTGGGGAAAATAAATCTGGTATAGCTGCTGGAGAAAAGAGTTGGATTCTTCATTTCGGCTAGGAATGGTGACCGAAGATGATTGCTAGAATAAACCTGTAGGAAAGGATAACTCTGTTGGGGAATAAACTGATGAGGAGATTACTCTGTGGGGAAGAGATGCTCTGCTGAGGATTCCACCGATAGGTTCCGCTGGGGATGAATTACCGTTGCTGGTGGTACTGAATCCCATTGGGGATTGAATTCTTGTTTGTGAAAGGAAAGAACTCCGCTGGGGGATGATCTTTCAATGGCAACTTCGCTGGGAATAACCTTTTAGACTCTAATGGGGATAATCCCTTGAGCTATGCTGGGGACAATCTTCCGAAGTCTATTGGGGATGATCCTCCAAACTCCACTGGGGAAGCCTTTTCAGACTGCGCTGGGAAAAATTTCAGACTCCACTGGGGATATTTTGTATTCTACCGGGGAATATTCTTATACTCCGCTGGGGAATATTAAGACCTTTCAGTGCTGATGGTAAATAAACTCTGCTTGAGGAGAATATTACTGATTCATTCACAGTTGTAAGTCTCAAGCTGGGGAGAGTTAACATTACTGTCTTACTCTTTCTCTGCGGGGAGTGAAAGTATTTCAGCCACATTCTTCAGCTAAATTTACCTTGTACCTGGTGGACAAAGCAACTGTATAGCTTGGACAATTCTTATCTGCGCCTGTTTCTGATATTACAAGTAATCGTCTTTTGTTTTGTATGTAAATATTTATGGGCAGCAATTATTGTCAAGTGCATATATCAAAAGTGAACATTGGACGTTCTTTGCAAAATAAAACAGAAAAAAGGAAAAAAATAGTTTGAAATTTCTCTGAAAATTAATTGTATTAATTTTGAAGTTTGGCCTGTAAATAGGCGTTGTTGTACAAGAGGCTGACGTCCTAGTAAGAGAACGCCGCCGAACAATAGAATTTACACAATTTATGAAAAACTAAACAAAACAACTATGTGAATAATCCCACTGGGTTCCAACTCTGCTACTGCCCTTATGTCCTCGAGCATCTCATCACTTTGCTACTTGGTTGAAGGTAGATCAGATTGATCAGTGCCGTGCGAGCTTGATAGTTGATACCGAAGTTTGGTTGCAAGGTGATCCAATGAGACAATAGTGTTACGCTTTGATCCCTAATTTTTGCCTGGACTGCCCTTTCGAGTTTTCGGTCCACCGGGATACCCTTTTTTGCCCAAGCCGCCTTTTCAGGTTTTCGACTTGCCGGGTGTATATATTTTTCATTTTCATCCCTTATTTTTACCCGAACCCTTTTAGTTCATCGGGAAGCCCTTATTTTTGCCTAGGCCAGTCGACCTAGCGGGTCTTTGTTCATGCGTAGTATTTTTTCACTATGTCTGCATTGACGGGGTGAGGAAGGTCGTCACCATCCATGGTGGTTAGAATCATAGCTCCTCCTGAGAAAATGTTCTTAACCACAAATGGCCCTTCGTAGGTAGGGGTCCATTTGCCCCTGGGATCACCTTGAGGTAAGATAATGCGCTTGATTACCAGATCCCCAACTTGATACTCTTGTCGTCTAACTTTCTTGTTAAATGCCTTGATCATCCGTTTTTGATACGTCTGACCATGGCAAATAGCAGTAAGTCTCGTTTCGTCTATTAAATTCAGCTGATCAAGCTGGGTCTGAATCTAGTCATCTTCACTCAAACCTGCATCCTTCATAATCCGAAGAGAGGGTATCTGAACTTCAATGTGCAAGACGGCCTCCATGCCATATACCAAGGAATAGGGTGTTGCCCATGTTGACGTCTGTGCTGAGGTACGATACCCATGAAGAGAAAATGGTAACATCGCGTGCCAGTCTTTGTATGTCACCGTCATCTTCTGCACAATCTTATTGATGTTCTTATTAGCCGCTTCTACAGCCCCATTCATCTTCGGCCGGTAGGGAGAAGAGTTGTGATGTTGTATCTTGAACTGTTTGCAGAGTTCAGTGATCATCTTATTGTTGAGATTTGTACCATTGTCTATAATGATCCTCTCTGGTACACCGTATCGATAGATCAGGTTGTGCCAAATGAACTGCGCCATGACATTCTTGGTTACGGTAGCAAAAGAAGCTGCTTCAACCCACTTCGTAAAGTAATCAATTGCTACCAGGATGAAACGATGCCCGTTGGACGCAGTAGGTCTGATTTTGCCGATCATATCAATGCCCCACATTACAAAAGGCCAAGGTGCCTTCAAGACGTTCAGAGGTACCAGAGGTATATGCACCTTATCAGCATAGACTTGGCACTTGTGACAGGTCCGAGAATGCTGATAACAGTCAGCTTCCATTGTGGACCAATAATATCCTGCCCGAAGGATTTTCTTTGCCATGGTGTGTCCACTGGAATGAGTTCCGAAAGTACCTTCATGTAACTCCGCCATGATCCTTTCTGCCTCGTTCTTATCCACACATCGCAGTAAGGTTAAATCATGGTTACGCTTGTAAAGAATACCATTGTTGATGAAGAACTTCGCCGTGAACCTCCTCAGAAACTTCTTATCATTAACAGATGCACCCTCGGGGTATTCCTGAGCCTCGGGATACCTCCTCACCTCATGAAACCAGGGTTTATCTGTTACCTCTTCATTCTCAATGTCACAACAATGTACAGGTTCATCCAACCTTTCAATGATAATTCGGGGAGCTTCGTTGTCCCAATTGACTTTGAACATAGAAGACATTGAAGCCAGCGCGTTCGCCAACTGATTCTCCTCTCTAGGGAAGTGTTCAAAGGTTATCTCCTCGAAATGTGGAAGCAACGTCAATACATACTCTTTGTAAGGGATAAGATTTGGGTATTTCGTATCCCACTCGCCTTTGATCTGACTGATCACGAGAGAGGAATCTCCGAAGACACTCGGAAACTTAATCCTTAAGTCAATTGCTGCTCGAAGACCCATAATGCACGCTTCATACTCCGCCATATTGTTGGTGCAGTTGAAACATAGTCGGGCGGTGAACGAATTATGGGAGCCTTTAGGAGATATGTTCACGGCGCCAATGCCATTACCCAAAGCGTTTGAAGCTCCATCAAAGTACATAGACCATCGGGATCCTTCCTTAGGTCCTTCATCCGGTCCAGGTGTCTCACAGTCGGTCACTATCATGATATTCTCATCCGGGAATTCAAAGTTCATAGACTGGTAATCGTCCACTGTCTGATGTGCCAAATGATCTGCCAATACACTTCCCTTGATTGCCTTTTGGGTCGTGTATTGGATGTCGTACTCAGTCAAGATCATCTGCCATCTTGCTATTCTTCCGGACAAGGCAGGCTTTTCGAAGATATACTTGATTGGATCCATCTTCGATATCAATAGAGTAGTGTGAGTCAGCATATACTCTCAGCCGGCGAGAAGCCCATGCCAAAGCGCAACAAGTTTTCTCAAGCAACGAGTATCGGGTCTCACAGTCGGTAAACCTTTTGCTAAGGTAATAAATAGCATGCTCTTTTCGGCCAGACTCGTCATGCTGCCCCAGCACGCACCCCATTGAGTTGTCGAGTACTGTCAAGTATAAGATCAAAGGTCTCCCTTCAACTGGTTGCATCAGAATAGGAGGTTCTTGGAGATACTCTTTGATTCTTTCGAAAGCGGCCTGACATTCATCATTCCATCTTACCACTTGATCTTTCTTCAGTAACTTGAATACTGGCTCACAAGTAGCAGTCAGGTGCGAGATGAATCGGGCAATATAGTTCAAACGTCCCAAAAAGCCTCTGACTTCTTTCTCTGTTCGGGGAGCTGGCATCTCATGTATAGCCTTTACCTTTGCAGGCTCCACTTGAATACCTTTATCACTTACAACGAAACCTAGCAGCTTACCAGATCTCACCCTGAAGGTGCATTTGTTTGGGTTTAACCTCAGCTTGTACAATTTCAGCCTGTCAAATAGCTTCTGAAGGTGGTCCAGATGTTCTTCTTGAGTATGAGATCTTGCAATCATGTCATCGACGTATACCTCAATCTCATGATGGATCATGTCATGGAACAAAGCGACCATGGCGCGCTGATACGTTGCCCCAGCATTCTTCAATCCAAAAGGCATGACTTTGTAGCAAAAGGTACCCCATTGAGTAACAAAGGTTGGCTTCTCCATGTCTTCGGGAGACATCTTAATCTGATTATAACCGGAGAAACCATCCATAAAGGAGAAGACCTTATGATGTGCGGTGTTGTCAACCAGCACGTCGATATGAGGTAGAGGGAAATCATCCTTGGGGCTTGCCCTGTTCAGATCCCTATAGTCGACACACATTCGAACCTTACCATAATTCTTTGGCACCGGAACCACGTTGGCCACCCACTGCGGGTAAGAAGTAACTGCTAGAAAACCGGCGCCAAACTGTTTCATAACTTCAACCTTGATTTTCTCATACATCTCCGGGCGCATTCGGCGAACCTTCTGTTTCACTGGAGGACAGTCTTCCTTGGTAGGAAGGCAGTGAACCACGATATCGGTATCCAACCCAGACATATCTTTATAAGACCAGGAGAAGATCTCAACATAGTCATGCAGCATCTGAATCAACCGTTGTTTAACACTAGCTTCCAGATTTGCACCGATCTTGACCTCTTTCTTGTCCTCTTCTGTACCCAGATTTACTGTTTCCACTGGCTCTTCATGCGGCTGTATGGCCCTCTCTTCCTGAAGTAAGAGTCTAGCAAGCTTACCAGGCACTTTGCAATCATTTTCAACTTCGTCTTCGACTAAGTTGATCGGACTTTCGAAGTCATAACCGGCAGTAGCGGAGTCGTTATCAGTGGGATCCAGAGTGGATGTTGACCTGTATATGTGAGTGTGTGTAAAATATATGTTTTGCAATATATAATAAAAGAGAAACAAGGAACGCAAAATTTGAAATGCAAGAAACGTCCAATGCTTTTATTAATGATGTATGGAGATGACACACATAAAGCCCTCACAAATGAAGCCACGGTGCCCCGGGTAAGACACCGGTCCATAAAGTTTAAAACATTGTATGTTACAAATTCAGAACAAAAGTATTATTACTGGGTAATAAAATAAACGGGCATAGAATACTTTGCCTTCCAATTGCTTAGTCCACCATTAGCAATCAGGTTTATCCAGCTGTCAATATCAAACTATTCATCATCGTCTTCAATAGCATTCACTCATGCGTCATGTTTAGGCATAGGTGCCGTTATGACATTGGGATTTTCCGGCGCTTCAAACTGAATTTCGTTAGCATCAATCAGGTCCTGTACCTTGTTCTTCAGGACCCAGCAGTTATCTGTATCATGCCTTGGGCTAACAGAGTGAAAAGCACAGTGGGCGTTAGGATTGTACATGGGTGATGTTGTATTGGGAGTCTTCGGGGCCTCTGTCGAAATCACCAAGTTGATTTTCAATAACTGCGGCAAAATTTGGGATAAAGTCATGTTGAGCTGAGTGAATTGTCTTCGTGGCCTCTCGGCCCTTGGCTGATTGTTGCGCTGAGGAGCAACAACAGGTCTTGATATAACAACCGCATTAACAGCTTGATGACGTTCAGGTCTATTATGGCTTTTTGAACTGTAAACAGCACTGGACTCCTTCTTAAAAGGTTTCTTCTCGGTGCCTGACGAAACACCCTTCTGTATTTTTCCAGATTTGATACCAGTCTCAATTCTTTCCCCGGTCATAATCAGCTCTGTAAACCCGAACGATGAACTTCCAATCAGATGGTTGAAATACGGACCAGACAAGGTCCCCAGAAACATATCCACTAGCTCCCTGTCAGCCAAGGGAGGTTGCACTCTACCAGCAAGGTCCCTCCACTTCTGAGCATAGTCTTTGAAACCTTCACCCGCACCCATGGACATACCCTGGAGTTGGGTACGCGTGGGAGCGAGGTCGGCATTATATTGGTACGGCTTATAGAACGCAACAGCCAAGTCTTCCCAATTACGGATACTAGATCCTTCCAGCTGGTAAAACCATTCAAGCTGAGTCCCTGAAAGACTGTCTTGAAAGAAGTGGATCTAGAGGTTCCTGTCAGCGGTGTATGGCTGAATCTTTCTAACATACGACCGGAGGTGCAGCTTCGGACAAGAAACTCCGTCGTATTTAGCAAAGGCTGGTGCTTTAAACTTGTGGGGAATAACCACCCCAGATGACAAACCTAGATCACCAAAGTCCAACCCAGGGACCTTCTGAATCTCCATCGCACTTAACCGGTCTTCAAGCTGTTTATACTTATCCTTAGCCGGAGGATACTGGTCTTCATCAAAGTCGGTCTCGTTGTCTGAAACCACAAGGCTAGGAGCCCTCCTCTCTTCCTGATTATCTCCCCCTCCAGATGAGTGGGTCAAATCAACCTCTTCTCGCAAATCGTTTCTGAATCTGCGACCCATATTAAATAGGACCATCTTCTTCTTCTTCTTCTTCTTCTCTTTCAGGATAAGTGCCTTCAGATCTTGCTGACCCTTAGCCAGGTTCATGAACAACTCCTGGAATTGAGCGTTTTGAGCTTGCAGAGCCTTGATTACTTGTTCAGTTGATGTTTCAGAAGACATGATGCTGAAATAAACAGCGAAGAAGATAAGAGACATGTAATGGGTACCTGTTATGAGGTGCATGGAAATGATATGCGCATGATATGATTTCAAAGACTTTAGGGATTCAAATTCGTAAACCACAATGAAACACACTTTTATTAGATAAACTCAAAATTTAATTGTTCAACAAATGCCTTTAAGGCGTTACAAGAAAGAAAAACTGAAAAGTAAATCAAAACTAGAAAAAAGACAATCAGTGCTCCCATGGTCGTTTCTTGTCGGTGCGGACATAGTCATTGAGGATCCTCTCGTTCTCCAGCTGCCTTGTCAACTTTTGAATCTTCTGCTCTTGCTCGTGATACTTTTCTCTGTAAGTATCCCGCTCTTCTCTCAGCTGCATCCAAGACCTCTTTAATGCCCCAATGTCAGTAGGCATGTATGGATGGAGGATGGTAGGAGGAACCCCTTCTTCATTAGCAACCTCAACAGTTATAGGCAAGACGGCTTCATACGGCATTCCCAGCTTTTGGGCACGGATTCGGACCCATCAGAGATATGGCTCCATCAGAAGAGAAGTCTTCTCACCTAGCTCATGCGGATCAGGCCTGTGTACCCTATCCCAAGCTCTTATGAATCTGCGGCATTGCTCGTCACTATCCCCTTGAAAGTCAAAGACAATGCTCGGCATCAGCAACTCATGAGGTCTTTCCCTCCTAGCTCGCCCAAACTGACGTAAGGCCAAACACGGATTATAAGTGATTCCTCCATGGGTTCCTAGCAGTGGAACATTAGGGTACTCCCCACAACGATCAATAATAGCCACGTCTTCCATACCCTTGATAGTCCAAATGATGTCATTATGAGAGAGAGACATAATCCTATAGGCCCAACCCATGCCTTCCTTGTTTTTCAAAACGGATTTGGGGAGGTGAGAAATAAACCACCTCGCCAGCAATGGCGCACAGCACAAAAGGGTTCCCCATTTCCGAGCGATACGGGCATAAAGAGAATGAAGAATGTCACCCAAGAGAGTAGGCACAGGATTACCGGATATGAAAATCTTCACTGCATTCACGTCGATGAAGGAATCTGAGTTAGGAAACAACACCAAACCATATATAAGAAGATCCAGAATGTCTTCAAATACCTGGAAGTCTAGACTGTCCCGGAACTGATTAGCCTTACCAACCAAGAATTTAGTCAAAAAGCCTTTTGTACCACTTCTAGTCTCCCAGTTTGACATTACCTCAGCCTTTGTCAGATGAAGGGCTGAAGCAATATCTTTCGGCCTAAGGATCTTCTCCCAACCTGTAAATGGGGTCTGCTCTAGAATGGAGATACCCAGTAGATCATAGAACTCTTCCAAGGTAGGGACCAGCTGGTAGTATGGAAAAGTAAAGCAATGGTACAGTGGATCAAAGAACTGGACTAAGACACTCATCATCTGTTCGTCCAATTTAGAAGTGACCAAACCAAGGAGGTGCCCATGTCTTCTGATAAAGGAAGAAATATCTGGCATCTTTGCAATCAATTCCTTAAGCTGAGTGGGAATATGGACAAAGTTGATCCGAATAGTGTTTCTACACATGGGTGCCATGACCTACAAAACAGAACAAAGATGAATCCCCTCTGTCTTTGAAATAGGTTAGTCCAATGCAAGATGCATGCAATGTCATCATGTCATGATGTCATGATAGAAAACACACCACAAGTATCCCCAAATAGCAAACATGGTAAAGGCACACAAGTCACACAGAGAGCCCTTATATTTCAGGCTGGCAAGGAGTCTAGGTACTACCCTATTTCAGTTCAGTCGGTTCAAACCTGTCCTAAAAATAGTAACCAGGTTCTAGAGGATCTCAATATCACTGACTACCCTCGATCGGTCATAATTCCAGTTTAGCAACCTTTTCTTGCAGCCGGAATCATCGCGAGAGTTTATTCTCAATGAGTGTAGCATACTGCTACTGTTCTATGGCCAAGTTGGTCAATTTAAAGGTTCTAAGGTCAGTTGGTGCTTAATGACCCCTTAGCAGGCCCATATTCTCCTCGTTGCGCCATAAGGGATATCGGTACAAACTAAAGTGCCACACCAACGTAGCTACTGCTTCAACCGTATCGGTCTACGCCGTACAGTTCCCTCACAGTTTATTGCTACTTACCTAAAGGGTATCCCCTAGATCCGGGTTAGGATCTATAGTAACTCCGATTCAAACCCACAAAGATAAAGCATACAAATCAAGCAATTGAAAACATTATGATGAATTATTCCTAAGGTACACCCCACTTATAAGCGTCCCCAACAGAGTCGCCAGTTCTGTGATACGGTGGGAAGAACTGATTGTTTTTTGAATGCTGGTTTGTGTTTCGCGTTTTTTTCGCAAAATGTCGCGGTAAGCAAGAGTCGCCACCGACTTTTATTTTATCCAACAAGGAAAGGAAAAAAGCACAGAAAAATTCCTTTTTCGAGATATTTCTCGGGTTCGGGGGGTAGATTATAGAAAGGGGAGGTGTTAGCACCCTTTCTATCTGTGGTTATCCACAGGCTCTTAGGTACTTGCTCAATTGTTTTCAAAATATTGCTTTCTTTGTGCTTGTGGGTTTGAAAAAGTTTTTTATTTGAAACTTCGATTTAACTCTTGCTTCTGTCCTCAAGAGTGTATGAAGTGTTTTTGAAAACTTTGTTCGAAAAGTGTAAGTGTGAAAAGTTTGTTTTGTTTTGGATGAGCAAGTATCTAAGAACTAATCTACCTACTCGGAAAAAAAAAGAATTGTTCTATGTTCGTTTCCTTTAGACAACGCTATCCCACTATTAGTGAGTAGGTAGCACCGTCGTTGGAGTGTTGAGGGTCAATTCGAATGAGGGACAGACGGTCACTAAAGCAATGTTAGGTCGACTTAGTAGTAACCCTAATGTCTTAGATCATTTGTTTGAGGCAACATTATCCGAGGCAACCATTTCGAGGTGACTATGATCTTTTAGACAAGAGGACAACCTCTAAAGTGACCTATACTCAATGATCGTGTACGGAGGCAACCAAGTGAGGTGTACCCTAGGAGTGCGCATGTGCGAGTGTATCGTTTTCAGTTATTTTTATCTTTGTACATGTTAAAGGTGATCTAATTTTATTTTGGTTTAAGCATTCAGTCTTGTCATGCAAGCCCTATTATCAAACATCTAACAGTTATAATTTGCAGAAATTAAAGGTGCAGAAATTAAATTACAAGGCGTCGGGTATTTACATCGCCAAAGACAAACCCTTTGAAAATAAATAAAGCGATAAAAATAATTAAAAGTCCTAATTACTATTACAATCCGGGAGCAAGTACATTATTGGATAAAAAAAGTAAATCGCGGTGCAAAATTAAATCGGACGCATGATTAGGGTTTTAACCCTTTTGGTTAAAGAAAATATCTTTTTGTTGTTTTTTATTTTAAGAAAGAAATTCAACCTAAATTAATTACTAAATTAAATTAAATTAATTAATAAAAATAATTTTTTTTTTGAGTTTTTGATTATTTTAAGAAAGAAAATAAAATTAATTGAATTAGTAATTAAAACCTAATTAAATCTAGTTAATTTTAATTATTTGCAAAATAGGTTAAAATTATTCTATAATTAAAACCTAAATTAATTAATTAGTATTTATTAAAAAAAATAAAAGTTAAAATTTGATTGAATAAAAAATATTTTTTGGTGATTTTATTTATAAAAGAGGAATTTTGATTGGTTAGAATTTACATAAAAATAATAATAAAGAAATTAAATAAACAAATAAAATAAGTGAGAAGAAGGGAGTATGGGCCTGATTATATGGTGCTAGTAGCAAATTCGTGGCCCAATATGTGCTGGCCTTCTTTGACTTCCTCTGATCTGGTGCATGTGCATTGACCAGCGCTTCTATAAACCTTCAGACCTTGGCCACCAGATCTGGCTCTTAGCCATCTGGAACTTAGATGGGTGATAGCACATGGTAGACTGCACGCTTGAGCAAGTACATGATTACCTGAAAAACAATGAGAAAATACAAAGCGCTGGAGGCAGGGATCGAACCCCTGACCTCCAGCCACTAACGCCTTGGAATTGGACTTGTTGGCCACTGGGACACGCTGCTGAATTTGTTATCATAATGCAAATAATGTTTATTATATAAAAAATAAAACTATTGCCAGAAATAATAAAAAACGCGCGCTTGGTTTGAATGGCCCAATGATGGGGCGCCACGCATCATCTTCAACCTCATGTCCGTGGCTAAAAATGCACAGACCTATACCAACGGACAGAAGTCCGTAGCTACAAAGTTGTTCATCTAAAAAATCCTTCTCAGGCCACAAAAATGAATTCCAAGGGCATGGTTGTGTTCGTCTCACCCTCCCGGTCACAACCATACCCTTCTTGGTGGTCAATTGTTCCTGAAATAAAAACGCCCAAAAACTCCAAGCAAAACCTAGCTATGGCGAATTGTAATACAGACCATATAAATGAAATTAAATAATGCAAAAGGCTTGGAAATGTTCTGGTGATTACAAATATGCCAATAGTTTTCTCAAACATTGCAAGAACAAGTCAAATCGATTTCAAGAACAGGGCTATGTTTCGTGAGACTTACAGTGCTTGTAGAGGTCTGAAAACTCTTGCTTTTAATCCACATAGCTTGTGTGAATGCCCAGGAAGCGACTGGGACAAGTCTCGTGTCCTGAAACGGCCTCTAGCTTGCACTTTGATCTCCCACTTTTTGTGAATTTTTGCACTTTTTGTTTTGCCTCTCTCTGCACTTGCCAACCCTGATTTCGTCTCCCTTGGCTTGCTTATGTAACATGCTTTGTATTAGGGTAAAAAATATGGACTAAATCTTCCCATATCAATGCATATGAATTTGATTTGATCTCCATTATTAAACCTTCCAAATTTGATTTAATTCAATCTTTTTGCACATGATTTGCCTTGGTACGAGTTTGGAGATATGCTAGTTGTCCATTGAAGCCTACAATCAATAAAAAATCTTTGGTTATCAATTTTTTTGATTTTATATGATTTAATTTGATTTAAAATGAATAAATTCAAATAAAAATCAAAATTAAATAATAAAAATGATATATGGACACATGGCTGAAGCTAGGGCACGTGGACAATGATTCAAACTCAAATCAAGTGGAAAAGAATAAGCCCATTTGACAAAATTTGATGTTTTGGGGATAGTTGACTTTTGGCAATTTTGCAAAAAAGTCCAACTTCAACAATGCATAACTTCTTAAATTTTGAACTTTTGGAGGTGTTCTTGGACTTTTTAGAAAGCTTGAGATGTCCTGTAACCAACCCTTTTGGTCTCATATAATTTTTATATTCCATGCTCAAGTTATAATCTTTGGAAAAAGAAGTGTTTTTGTTGACTTTCAAAAATGACCTATAATGTCCAAATTTATAACTTCTTGTGAGTGCATTTTTTGATCTTGGGTTATGAATATGGATTGTAGGAAATTGCATCCTATTAAAAATGAGATTTGGATGGGTCATTTATCATAAAGTATGAGAAAGTTATGCTTGGTCAAAGTTGAGTTGACTTTTCCTACAAAACCCTAATTTAGCAACTTTTGAGTCTTGATGAATTTTGAGCAATCATTGATGAATCATGATCAACCATTGATCAAATGATGAAATATCCTTCAAAATGAGAATGTTGGCAAAAAATCTTGAAGTTTGACTGTATGTAGGTTACAGTTGACTTTTGCCCTAGCACAGTCGATTTTTTGGACCTTTGAGCAATTGACTGAGCAAACTTTCTTTGTAAGGCTTGAAATTTGACATGAATGATCTTGAGAGCATATTAGGAAATTGGGGAGCACTTGAGGTCATTTGTACTCAAGGATATTGATGCAACACAAAACCCTAATTTGGGGTAGACTGCCTTAGGAGATAGCTTGTCTGACCAACTCTTGGACCAACTTGAACAACTTGGAGATTTTTCTTGCAATGTTTTGAGAAATATGGGAGGGCAAATTTTTGGGTACAACAATGTCCAAATTCATAACTTCTTGTGAGTGCATATTTTGAACTTGGGATCTAAAGATGGATTGTAGGGAATTTCATCCTCTTCAAAATGAGCTTTGGATGGGTCATTTCTCATAAAGTATGAGAAAGTTATGCTTGGTCAAAGTTGAGTTGACGTTTCCTACAAAACCCTAATTTAGCAACTTTTGAGTCTTGATGAATTATGAGCAATCCTTGATGAATCATGATCAACCCTTGATCAAATGATGAAATATCCTTCAAAATTAGAATGTTGACCAAAAATCTTGAAGTTTGACTGTATGTGGGCCACAGTTGACTTTTGCCCTAGCACAGTCGATTTTCAGGCTTTTGAGCAATTGATTGAGCAAACTTCCTTTGTATGGCTTGAAACTTGACATGGATGATCTTGAGAACATATTAGGACATTGGTGAGCATTTGGGGTCTCTTGGACTCAAGTATCTTGATGCAACATGAAACCCTAATTTGAGGTAGACTGCCTTAGGAGAGAGCTTGTCTGGCCAACCCTTGGACTACCTTGAGCAACTTGAGTATCATTCTTGAAATTTTTTGAGAAATATGGGAGGGAAAATTTTGGGGTACAACAATATGGTTTTGTGAAGTGTTTCTTTGTCAATTTTTGGCTAAAAAGGGGGAGAAAGGGTTCACTCAAATGGTTATTCTGGAGTTTGTATTTTCATATGTTGTACAAACATGTCAAATCAAATGTTTTATCCTATGTCTGTTTGAGTTTGTTTTGTGACTTGTGATATGAGTTACGAACACAGTTGTGACATGTGTTATAAGTTACCTAGAGTGGTATTTAGATACTTCTTAAGTTTCCTCTTATGCCACAGATTGACTGGTGGTTGCTTCATGGTTCTCTTATGCCACCATTTGAAACAAAAAGACTTATTCATCTGTGACAAAAATAGGTTCCTGGGTTTAGGGGGAGTGTAGACTATCTTATTCCTCGTATGCATAAAATGACTTCATGACTTTCCTTCCTTTTATCCCGAGCTTTCTATTCTTTGATGCTGAAATTCTTGCTGCAATGGAGTTGTTATGAAGATGTCGAACATGATGTCCTAACATCATTGTGATTATGAAGAGATGGTTCTCCATGCTATTGTGCTTAGCTGATGATTGTAATTTTTGTTTACTATTGTAATCTGGATTGTAATTTATATTATTTGTTTTAGCCAAAATTTTCCAAAAGGGGAGATCGTTAGTTCTCTATTTTTAGGATTGGAATTAATTCTAGTAAAACAAAATATAACAGCAATATGTTAAATAGGATGTGATTACTTGCTATGAAGAACATGTTGAGTAAAAAGTCTTATTTTATGTTGAGACATGTTGAGATGAGAAGTTCTCATCATCTGGAGCAACATGTCGGATAAGATGTCCTATGCAGAGTCATTTGACATCGCGCATGTGCTAGGCTGGACAGTTGGATCAGTTTAAGATTTAACAGATATAGAATATTTTGGGAATAGTATACTATCCTATGTGGCGCTGTTTGTTAGGCATGGAAGATTCAATTTAGAATCAAGAAGAATATTGACTTTCTAATTATGGAGATAAATTAGGAAAGATTTGCTTTAAGACCTATTTTGTAGCAGAATTTTCTGCGTTATAATTTATAGTATTTGTTTTAGCCAAAATTTATCAAAGAGGGAGATTGTTAGTTCTCGATTTTTTAGGATTGGAATTAATTTTAGTAAAAAAAATATAGAAGCAATATATTAAATAGGATGTGATTACTTTCTACGAAGAACAGGTTGAGCAAGAAGTCCTATTTTATGTTGAGACATGTTAAGGTGAGAAGTTCTCATCATCTGGAGCAACATGTCGGATAAGATGTCCTATGCAGGGTCATTTGACATCGCGTCTGTGCTGGGATGGACAGTTGGATCAGTGCAAGATTTAACAAATGCATAATATTCAAATAATATTATGTTATCCTATATGGCGATGTTTGTTAGGTCTGGAAGATTCAAGTCAGAATCAAGAAGAAGAATGAAGAATACTGACTTTCTAAATATGGAGATAAATTAGGAAATATTTCCTTGAAGACCTATTTTGTAGCATAAATTTCTGCATTATAATTTATATTATTTGTTTTAGCCAAAATTTGCCAAAGGGGGATTGTTAGTTCTCTATTCTTTAGGATTGGCATTATTTTAGTAAAAAAAATATAGCAGCAAAATATTAAATAGAATGTGATTACTTGTTATGAAGGACATATTAAGAAAGAAGTCCTATTTTATGTTGAGACATATTGAGATGATAAGTTCTCATCATCTAGAGAAACATGTCAGCTAAGATATCCTATGCAGGGTCATTGGACATCGCAAATGTACTGGGATGGACAGTTGGACCAGTTCAAGATTTAACAGATGCAAAAAAATTTGGGAATACTATGTTATCCTATGTGGAGTTGTTTGTTAGGTTTGGAAGATTCAAGTCAGAATCAACAAGAATATTGAAGAATATTTACATTCTAATTATGGAGATACATTAGGAAAGATTTGCTTGAAGACCTGTTTTGTAGCAGAAGTTTCTACTGAGTTGTAGCAGCTGGTATGCTCGGATTTGAAGCCCAAATCTAGTTGGGAAAAAGGTTATAAATAGAAACATTATAACCTATAAGAAGGCACCAGCCGTGAATGAAAATATGTAGTTATTAGGGCTGATTCTATGTGCCACTCTCTAGGAGAGTTGGTATGTGTTCTCCTCGGAGCTATGAAGCAAGAGTGGGTATTTTTCTTGGAGGAAGCTTTTAAGCAACTCTAAGTATTGTTCTTAGTTCAGAGTCTTGGCTAGGTATTATCCTGGAAGTGTATCTTCTGGTTGTGTCATGGAAGTGTGTCTTCCTGTTTTGATCCAATCGTAGTCTGTGATTGATGAGGGAGTTGAGGAGGGCCCCATACCTAGATGAGGCTTAGGTAGAAAGTATAGCACGGGTAATGATTAAGTGAAAAGTTGTAAACTGGGGAGTTTAGCTTTGAATTGATACTATTATAATGGACTTTATCCCTTGCTTGGTATGCCTTCAAAGTAGGATAGTTGCTCCGAACTGGGTTAACAATTATGGTGTGTTGTTTACTTTTCAGTACTGTTTTGCATGTTTTATACCTTGCCTATGTGTTTTATTCATATCAGATTTATCAACATGTCATAGGAAATTTGAAGACTGATATACCAAAACTTTAGTCTGTAATCCACACACAGTCTCATACTTTCATCATTCTTTTTTACCAACAACATAGGCACACCTCAAGGCGAAACACTCGGTCGCATAAAATTCTTCTCAATCATCTCTTCTAATTGTTTCTTCTACTTTCTTAGCTCTAAATATGACATCCTATAAGGAGCCATCGACATTGGGTTTGTACCTGGCACCATATCTATAGAAAACTCCACTTCGCGTTCTGGAGGCAAATCACTGAACTCATCTGGAAACGTTTCTGGAAATTCACAAACAACAAGTAATTCAACACTCGCATATTCACAATCAACTTGAAGCAATGCAAACATTCTAAACATCAAAGCTTCATCTTCCATAAGTTCATTCACTTTATTAGCAAACAACAATATAAATACTCTATTATCATCAAACTTAGGGAACCTCAAATTCTTGTTATAATAATTGATGTGAATGTAGTTGAACTTAAACCAGTTCATCCCAAGAATAACATCAATTTGGTGTAGGGGAAGACACACCAAATCCATCACAAAACTCGTGTAATAGATAGTCAAAGGACATTTCAAGCAAACATAAGTAGTAGTAACTGAACCACTAGCAGGATTATCTATCACCATACTACAGTCCATATTAGACAACTTCAATCCCAACATATTAGCACATTCACGCGAAATAAACAAATGAGTAGCACCAATATTAATAATAGCAACCAATTCAACATTATTAATAAAACAAGTACCTTGAATCAAGTTTTCCCCCTTGGAATCCTACGATCCACTCAAAGCAAACTGTTGTACCCCAAAATTTGCCCTCTCATTTCTCACAAGATCTTTTATAACATCAAGTTTGCAGCACTGATACATCAATTTAGGCTTGGAATTGGCAAGAGGGCAAAATGGTCAATTGCATACTAGAAAGTCAAACTTTGACTTTTTGGTCAACATTACATTCCAAAGATCAAATTTCATCAAGACATTCAAGAATATCAAGCTTGATCATTAAGAAGTCAAGAAAGTCAAAAGTCAACTTGAAAAGTCAAGATTTCCAAGACTTAGAAATTTTCTAAGTGTCTTTATACATGATAATTTCATCACTTCATGCCATTCTTTCACTAAGATGCAAGACAGTTCAAATGAAACTTTCAACATGAAAGTTGTAGATATCCATGATATCTACAACATTTCTTTACATAACTTCTCCTAAATATGCTTGGATCTCAAGTTATAAGTTCATGAAGTCATGGCATTTTCATTTAACACTTAGAGAAATTTTCAGCAGTTTTGGTCAGGATTTTATCCCAACTTCTTGGCATTTTTTCATATAGTTACAAGATGATTTTGTCAAAATAGAAAACATGAAAGTTATAGAGGGTGTTTCAAGCTTTCCAAAACATTCAAGAGCATGAATTTATCATATTTGATCTAGGAGATTCAAGGATCTGAAGTTGGACATTCATTCTTAATTTACAAGACAGATTTGTGATGAACAAGGAACCAAATTTAGCCATGCTGCATAATATTCACTTTGCAGGCCTCTAGACTTGAAAATCTATCCATAATCAGATGTTTACACAATTGATTAAACCATTATCCAATTGGTTCAAGCATTGTCCATTGCATCTTTCCATTTTTGGCACAAAGGCACCATTGCCATTCTTGTAAAGGTCACTTTAATCATAAAGTCAATTTCTTGAGCCTCTAACTTGTTGTTATAATCACACTCAACTTCTACAAGTCATAACAAACATGTTTAAAGTGATCAACCACTTTAGATAGCTTGGTACAAGCATTGGAAACATGTTCTTCAAGCTTGCTTCATGTACAATCTAACCTAGCCATAACATGTGATCCAAAATCTGAGTTTTGTTTCAAGTCTCAAAACTTCTCTATAAATAGAGATTTCAATCACAAGAGAAAGAGGTTAGAAAAAAGAGAGATAATTTAGAAAAAATAGAGAGAATGGCAAGAAAAATAGAAGGAGAAACTAACCCTCAAAAATCATTTTGCTGTCAAAAACCAGATTTGTACACAAAACCTCCATTTTTGAGCTTTGAAGTCCAAATCTTTGAATCTCATACCTTGTAAGTTTTCTCCAAAACAAACCATCCAAACACTTCATATACACCATATAGAAGTTGTTCAAACATAAGAATAACTTATGTAACATCACTATCACCATCTTCAAAACTCAAAAGCATACATTGCAACTTGACTCGGTTGGAGCGGTTCAACCATTTTCAGCATAAAACGAAGGTTGTAGCTACTTCAAGAAGGTTTAAAGGAGCTCGATCAATCACCACTTTGCACCCGAAAACATTCGTACGTGTCCTAAAGCTTCCGCTTCGAGAGGTAAACTTTCTCAAACTGTGATCTCATTGTTCATACATCATTTGCTTTTGCGCTCAAAAGATATAACAAGACAGATCAAAGAGAAAGAACTAACAAAAATCCAGACCAGAGGTTGACACGGGTGCCCGTGTCACACGACACGGCCCGTGTCAGCTTATTTGGGTTGAAAAAACGTGATAATATCTAGGGATAAAGGCTGACACGGGTGCCCGTGTCAAACGACACGGCCCGTGTCAATGTTACTGATGCGTACATGAGCAAAAAAAGATGACCAGGGGCTGACACGGGCGCCCGTGTCAGGTGACACGGCCGTGCCAGGATGGCTGGGACCAAAAAAATTCATATAATTCATGGACAGGTCTTGACACGCGTGCCTGTGTCCCCCGACACGGCCCGTGTCAGCTCGGGCACCAAATTTCTTGATTTTTGGAGATTTTTTAGGATCTTTTGGACATATTACATTGCTTGGAAGTTACCTAACTTTATAAAACCTTTTTGTTCAAATGAAACCTCAAAAAACAATTAACTTAGACTTAGGTTTTTCTTCAATAAAATTAATTACAAAATCTTTTGCTATAAAAAACCCTAAAAAACAATTTATCTCACTTTACATCTTCTTGCATATTTTATTTTTGCATTATAGATTATGTAATTGTCAAAGCCTTGTAATAGTAATTAGGGTTTAATTTTCTTGCAATCCCCATTTGTACATTTGTATACCCCGTCCCCATAATGATGTAATAGCGTAGTAATTTTACTTTCCGCAATTTATCGCTTTCATATCAATGCTAGTAAATTAGGGTTTGTATGGAAATATAAAACCAACAAGTAGATCACCCTAATCAAGACTAAATGCATGTAAATAAAACACATTTGCACACTTACACCCTTAGGGTAATTCCACTTGTTGCCTATCGGAAAATAGTCATGTCCCTCGAGCATGGGTGTTTTAGCAAAGACCCTCGATAAAAGATCGTAGTCCCTCGATGACTCTCGATGTTGCCTTCGGTAAACGATCTAGTCCCTAAAACGACATTGCTAAAACGTCCCATATATTGCCTTCTATGACTATACAAACGTCCCAACGCTCGTCACTTCACATCCAACGATGGGGCTTCTTACCAAATCAATGGTAAGATAGCCACATCTAAAGGAGGAGGAAAAGAACATTTACGACATTTTGAGTAGGTAGATTCGCTCCCAGTTACTCGCTTTCTCACAACAAAAACATTTTTATACACCCACACTCTCATCTTTGAACTATTTTCGAAACAAACACTTTGTATGCGTTCTTATAAAAACGAAAACCATTACGAAGTTACATTTTCAAAATACTTTCAAAAACACATCTCACAAACACACCTTTGAACTATTTTTGAAACAAACACTTTGTAGGCATTCTTATAGAAACGAGAACCATTACGAAGTTCCATTTTCAAAAATACTTTCAAAAACCACACCAAACACAATTTCAAAATAAAAAGCAAGTGATCTAGCAAGTAACTAAGAGCCCATGGAAAACCATGGATGAAAAGGGTGCTAATACCTTCCCTTTTCATAATCTACCCCCCGAACTCAAAAACATCTCTAAAGGTCTTTCCTGTGCTTTTTCACCTTTCCTTTTGGATAAAAGAAAATTCGGTGGTGACTCTTGCTAACCGCAAAATTTGCGATAAAGCTCAAAACCCTCAAGTCAGTTCTCCTACCGTATCACAGAACTGGCGACTCTGCTGGGGAATAATTCTAAAAGTGGGGTTACCTTAGGGTTTATATCACATTTACTCGCTTACATTGATTGACTTGTATGCTTTACATTATGTTTCTTTATTTGGGTTTGAATCCTCTACCCGGATTTGGGATACATTATAGGTAAGTAGTAATACATTGTGGAAAGTGTGCGGGGTATACCGACATGGTCTAAACAATAGCTACGTTAGTGCCACATATTTGTGGGTACCGGTAGCCTTTGAGTTAATCAAAGAGAATACGGGGCCGCTGAGTGATGTCATGAAGCACTAATGAACTTCTAGAACCTTTACTTGACCAACTTGGCATTTAGGATGTAGTGAGATGACCGACTTTGGTGCAGTCCGAAGTTGGTAGATACTCGATACTACACTCATTGAGGTTTGGTTTCTTGGGATATTTCGGTCGCCATTAAAGAGGCTTGAGCTGAAACAATGACCAAGGAAACAATCCAGTGATATTGAGCTCCTTAGAACCCGGTTATTATTATTAGGACAGTTTGAGCCAACTAAACTTCAAGAGGGTACTTACCTACAAACTCCTTGCAAGCCTAAACCTAAGGACTTGTCTGCTTTGCGTGTATATGATTATTTGTATAAGCTTGTTTACTTTGCATACTTGTGCATAACATCATAACATCATACCATAGCATTTTCAATAACCGTTTCAAGGATCTCAAGGGCCTATGATGCAGGGGCACGTTGAACCAGATGTATATCAAGGGACAAGAGGATTTATTTTCCTCTAACCAAACACCGTCAAAGATCAAGTACAACAAACTTGAGTCAAGGGCTATGACCCACTTGACGTGGTGAGCTTGATTCTTGTGGAAGGACATCCATCAATACAAAGTTCTCCAATCAAAGATGTTGATCAAAGTTCAAACTTCTAACTTTTTCTTGTGTTTACCCCGCGAGATCCTTGAAAACATCGCATCCACATATCATGCATCATATCATGACAGGTTTCTACTATACAAGTCTCCTTATCTTCCTACTGTTTATTTCAGTAGAGATGGCTCTAGAGCAGACTATCAAGGACATCCAGGCTTAAAACGCTCAACTCCGAGAAATGTTCTTGAACCTATCCAAGGGGCAAGAAGAAGTGAAAGCTCTCCTCACTAGGGGCATGATCATGGGGAATCTTGAGGGCAACAAAGATGACCAGTTGGAGCGGCTACGAACTGAGATAGCCATAATGAAAATCCAGATGATGGGAAAACTGGTGGGCCAGATGGCCCTCATCCAAAACCTGGCACAAGGACAAGAAGAGCTGAGAGTCCTCATCAACAAGCTTCATCAAGATGGGTTTAACCAAATGGGGAAAACAACTAGAGTTGAGGATCAAATCATCATTCAGCCTCCCATGAGACAAGAAGCTGTTTTAAGGGAGAGAAGACCTTCCCAATTTGCTTCCACGTCACGAGCCCAACAACAACTTCGTCAACATCAACCGGGAAATCAGCAAAGGCAAAGCGAGCCCAAAAGACAGTTTGCCAACATCAACATACCACTGTCTCAAGCTTTGCAAAACATGCTGAGAATGAATCTGATTACACCAATAAGACCTCATCCAAATCCCAAAACTTTTTCTCCCAGCTACAATCCTGATGCCAGGTGTGCCTATCATTCCGATGGTCCTGGGCATGATACAAATGATTGTTGGGCGCTGAAGTACAAGATTCAAAACCTGATCGACGAAGGATTGTTGGAATTCACACAAGATGGCCAGACTGAATTCTTCTGCCGTCCCTCAAAGGCTCACCACCTAAAGTGACAAGTTCAGACAAAGAGGCTCCTGTTCATTTTGAATTTTCAATTGTAACTTCTTTTGTTATTCAAACATTTATCTATTAATGTCAAACTTTATTTCATTAATGCATTGCATATGTTTGTCTTGAATTCATCCATTCGTTTTCACTATATTTAAACTATGCTTTTTACTCTATTTATGACATTCAACTCTTGCTAAAAGTTACAAGCCTTTAGAGGGAGGATGACGAAAACAATGCCTTCATCTCATACAGTATGCTTTTGGATAGACCTTGCTGACGATGTACAGACATTTTTTTTCAAATCCTAAACACTGGAGTTATAAGGAAGATAATCCCTAGTCAACCCCTTCGAGCCAAAGAAGTAGAAGTTTTCTGTTTTAACACAAATTGAAACCTTTAATCAAAACCTGGGGCAGGGTAGTCTCTCAGTTAATTCAAATGCGCGTTTAGCCGCAAACTCTCCTCTTGTGATACAACGAATGATATCAAAACATTCCTCTGGAATCAAAATACGGTGATGGTTCCCAATCAAATAGGCGGTCATTATCTCTCAAAAAGAAAAGCCCACTAAGTCAAAACCAACAAAGGAGACTTAAGAAAACTGGGGCATCCCACTAACTGTAAATCTCAAAACAAGAACAGTCATGCAAAAATCAGGGATAAAAAATCAAAAAGAGGTCACTACAAATCCTCAACAACATGAAAAAGGTTGCAAAAAAAAAAGAAGAATTCCTTCCGATAAACTTAACTTGTCTAAACCATCACCATAATGTCATTCCAAACTCAATTGGAGTTCAAACGCACAATTAACTGAGCTTAGGATTGAAGAACATCACGAAGAACGGGTGGGTACAAATACACTTTGAGCCTTTATCCTTTGTTTCTTAAACCGTGAACCAAGCCACGTTACAACCCTTCAAAAGTCCTAATTGAAGCATGGGTTAGTTCGAAAGCATACTGTTACAAAAGGTATCCTGACTCCTGTAAGGCTTTGCTCTAAATCCTGAGATTGAATTTTCTTACAAAATTCCTTTACTTACAAAAACGAATTTTTCAAAACTTTAATACAAGCATAAACTTTGCATTACTTGAATATCACTGTTTGCATATGGCTATTTGTTTGACAGCGGAGAAATTCACATATTGAATATCCAGTGAATGAAAGCTCTCTCAGTGAACAAAATCACTTCAAGTAGGATGAAACTTCTATTGACAAAACTCCTATCAACAGGGGGGCATGACGTGTCACTATCCAGCACACCTAGGGAAGTCCAGTCAAGATTTCAAGAAATCTCTCAAGAATTACGGAGTAACCAGGGGCAAGTCACCCCTCCAACAGACCGATGACAGGGTTTATTTCCCCAACAACACCAGGATTCCCCAGCTTGAGTTTGCCTCTCCGACTACTACAAACCAAAGGAACACAACTCCTCTTCCCCAGTAGACTATTCTACAATCCCCGACAAGTTACTGTGAAACCTGGACTCGACCAGATATCAGTTCAACTTCGACTCCCCAGTAAGAGCAACGGACAATCGAGACTCCTGAACTCTTTCCCCAAGCAGGAACAAACATACTCCCAACAGAGTTTTCAATATTTCCCAGCGGAGTTCTCCTCGAACAACAAAACAGGAATCCCCGGTGGAAACATTCTAAGCAAAGTTTGAAGACACACATACTCTTTAACAGCAGTCCAGGATTTAAGAAACTCCCCGACATTTGTCAAAGATTTATTTTCCCAGACGAAAATACATTCATAAACATTTCACATTTCATACCTCCTATTTACATACATGATAAAGTGTATACGACAAAATCTCATTTATTTTTTAGAACATCATGACATCATGCCTTTCATACATCATGACATTGCACACAACTAACTACCTTTTTCAGAAGAAAAAAAGGCCGATCAACAGATGGCTATTAGCAACCTTTTCAAGTTCCAGATTAATACCTGTAGCAAGCCAGGAAAACTATCTTTCTTTCTCAGGTCAGAGATTAATACCTGAAACCAGACAGGACAAGTATCTCGTCGACCAACCTTTTCAAGTTCCAAATTAATACCTGTAGCAAGCCAGGAAAACTATCTTTCTTTCTCAGGTCAGAGATTAATACCTGAAACCAGACATGACAACTATCTCGTCGACCAACCTTTTCAAGTTCCGGCTTAATACCTGTAGCAAGCCAAGAAAACTATCTGTGGACGATTGATTGTAGATTAATACCTGTAACAAGCCAGGAAAATTATTTACATGAAGAGATTGAAGATTAACACCTGTAGCAAGCCAGGAAAACTATCTTTCTTTCTTAGGTCAGAGATTAATACCTGAAACCAGACAGGACAACTATCTCATCGACCAAGCTTTTCATACCTGTAACAAGCCAGGAAAACTATCTACATGAAGATATTGAGGATTAATACCTGTAGCAAGCCAGGAAAACTATCTTTCTTTCTCAGGTCAGAGATTAATACCTGAAACTAGACAGGACAACTATCTACTCGACCAGCTCAAACAACCCAACCTTTCAAATACAGTTTAGATATGCACCAGATACGGATGCCATCCTGATACTCATTCAGATTCAGCTTTCAGATACAGTTCAGATACGCTCCAGATACGGATGTCATCCTGATACTCATTCAGATTCAGCTTTCAGATACAGTTCAGATACGCTCCAGATACGGATGCCATCCTGATACTCATTCAGATTCAGCTTTCAGATACAGTTCATATACGCTCCAGATACGGATGCCATCTTGATACTCACTCAGATTCAGCTTTCAGATACAGTTCAGATATGCTCCAGATACGAATGCCATCCTGATACTCATTCAGATTCAGCTTTCAGATACAGTTCAGATATGCTCCAGATACGGATGCCATCCTAATACTCATTCAGATTCAGCTTTCAGATATAGTTCAGATACAGTTCAGATATGCACTAGATACGGATGCCATCCTGATACTCATTCATATTCAGATTTCAAATACAATTCAGATACAATCCAGATATGGTTGACATTCTGATACTTACTCCAGATTCCTTAAAATATAGTCCAGATTCGGATGTCATTTTGTCACTCATTCAACATACCTTTCAAATACAGTCCATATACGACTCAGATATGGATGTCATTCTGACGCTCACTCGGTACATCTCTCAAATGCGAGTCAGACACAATTCATTTATGAATATTATTCTGATACTCATCCAAGACCTCTGCCGGTTTAGTTTAAACCTCTCAATGGTTTAGTCTTATTCTTTCCTGTAGACATTTTCTCTGGTTCAGATAAGTCACTCCAAGATTTATTCTGATTCTTTCTAGTTAAAGAAAATTCAAGACCTCTACTATTTCAGTTTAAATCTCTCAATGGTTTATCCTAATTCTTTCTGGTAGACATTCTTCTAGTTCAGATAAATTGCTCCAAGATTTATTCTGATTCTTTTCCAGTTGAAGTCAAGTTTAGGCTTAGTCTAATTTCCATCAACAATCACCTTTCCAAATGGCATCTTTAAGCACATTCCTCCTATCATCGCATCATCGAGTGCAAATTTCTGGGTACTCTAGTGTCCAATCATCTTCCACCTTCGAGTCACGAATGGCAGAACTCCCCAATCTAACTCTTCAGGTTTAAAAAGATTGAACAGAGGCAGCTGTTGTACCCCAAAATTTGCCCTCTCATTTCTCACAAGATCTTTCATGACATCAAGTTTGCAACACTGATACATCAATTTAGGCTTGGAATTGTCAAGAGGGCAAAATGGTCAATTGCATACTAGAAAGTCAAACCTTGACTTTTAGGTCAACATTACATTCCAAAGATCAAATTTCATCAAGAAATTCAAGAATATCAAGCTTGATCATTAGGAAGTCAAGAAAGTCAAAAGTCAACTTGAAAAGTCAAGATTTCCAAGACTTAGAAATTTTCTAAGTGTCTTTATACATGATAATTTCATCACTTCATGCCATTCTTTCACTAAGATGTAAGATAATTCAAGGGAAACTTTCAACATGAAAGTTGTAGATATCCATGATATCTACAACATTTCTTTACATAAATTCTCCTAAATATGCTTGGATCTCAAGTTATAAGTTCATGAAGTCATGGCATTTTCATTTAACACTTAGAGAAATTTTCAACAGTTTTGGTCAGGATTTTATCCCAACTTCTTGGCATTTTTTCACATAGTTACAAGATGATTTTGTCAAAATGGCCAACATGAAAGTTATAGAGGGTGTTTCAAGCTTTCCAAAACATTCAAGAGCATGAATTTATCATATTTGAGCTAGGATATTCAAGGATCTGAAGTTGGACATTCATTCTTAATTTACAAGACAAATTTGTGATGAACAAGGAACCAAATCTTAGCCATGCTGCATAATCTTCACTTTGCAGGCCTCTTGACTTGAAAATATATCCATAATAAGATGTTTACACAATTGATTAAACCATTATCCAAGTGGTTCAAGCATTGTCCATTGCATCTTTCCATTTTTGGCACAAAGGCACCATTTCCATTCTTGCAAAGTTCACTTTAATCATAAAGTCAATTTCTTGAGCCTCTAACTTATTGCTCTAATCACACTCAACTTCTATAAGTCAGAACAAACATGTTTAAAGTGATCAACCACTTTAGATAGCTTGGTACAAGCATTGGAAACATGTTCTTCAAGCTTGCTTCATGTACAGTCTAACCTAGCCATAACATGTGATCAAAAATCTGAGTTTTGTTTCAAGTCTCAAAACTTCTCTATAAATAGAGATGCCAATCACAAGAGAAAGAGGTTATAAAAAATAGAGAGAGGTTAGAAAAAATAGAGAGAAGGGCCAGAAAAATAGAAGGAGAAACTAACCCTCAAAAATCATTTTGCTGTCAAAAACCATATTTGTACACAAAACCTCCATTTTTGAGTTTTGAAGTCCAAATCTTTGAATCTCAAACCTTGCAAGTTTTCTCCAAAACAAACCATCCAAACACTTCATATACACCATATAGAAGTTGTTCAAACATAAGAATAACTTCTGTAACATCACTATCACCATCTTCAAAACTCAAAAGCATACATTGCAACTTGACTCGGTTGGAGCGGTTCAACCATTTTCAGCATAAAACGAAGGTTGTAGCTACTTCAAGAAGGTTCAAAGGAGCTCGATCAACCACCACTTTGCACCCGAAAACATTTGTATGTGTCCTAAAGCTTCCGCTTCGAGAGGTAAGCTTTCTCAAACTGTGATCTCATTGTTCATACATCATTTGCTTTTGCGCTCAAAAGATATAACAAGACATATCAAAGAGAAAGAACTAACAAATAGCCAGACCAAAGGTTGACACGGGTGCCCGTGTCACACGACACGGCCCGTGTCAGCTTATTTGGGTTGAAAAAACGTGATAATATGCAGGGACAGAGGCTGATACGAGTGCTCGTGTCAAACGACACGGCCCGTGTCAATGTTACTGATGCGTACATGAGCAAAAAAAGATGAACAGGGGCTGACACGGGCGCCCGTGTC
Source organism: Vicia faba (assembly GCA_948472305.1). NCBI lineage: Eukaryota > Viridiplantae > Streptophyta > Magnoliopsida > Fabales > Fabaceae > Vicia > Vicia faba. The sequence goes on from OX451741.1 coordinate 300,362,923, forward strand.
AGGATGGATGGGGCCAAAAAAATGCATATAAGTCAAGGACAGGTCCTGACACGGGTGCATGTGTCCCCCGACACGGCCCGTGTCTGCTCGGGCACCAAATTTCTTAATTTTTCGAAATTTTTTAGGTTCTTTTGGACATATTACATTTCTTGGAAGTGACCTAAATTTATAAAACCTTTTTGTTCAAATGAAACCTCAAAGAAAAATTAACTTAGACTTAGGTTTTTCTTCAATAAAATTAATTACAAAATCTTTTGCTATAAAAAACCCTAAAAAAATTTCTCTCACTTTACATCTTCTTGCATATTTTATTTTTGCATTATAGATTATGTAATTGTAAAAGCCTTGTAATAGTAATTAGGGTTTAATTTTCTTGCAATCCCCATTTGTACATTTGTATACCCCATCCCCATAATGATGTAATAGCGTAGTAATTTTACTTTCCGCAATTTATCGCTTTCATATCAATGCTAGTAAATTAGGGTTTGTATGGAAAGATAAAACCAACAAGTAGATCACCCTAATCAAGACTAAATGCATGTAAATAAAACACATTTGCACACTTACACCCTTAGGGTAATTCCACTTGTTTCCTATCGGAAAATATTCATGTACCTCGAGCATTGGTGTTTTAGCAAAGACCCTCAATAAAAGATCGTAGTCCCTCGATGACCCTCGATGTTGCCTTTGATAAACGATCTAGTCCCTAAAACGACATTGCTAAAACGTCCCATATATTTCCTTCTATGACTATACAAACGTCCCAACGCCCGTCCCTTCACATCCAATGATGGGGCTTCTTACCAAATCAATGGTAAGATAGCCACATCTAAAGGAGGAGGAAAAGAACATTTACGGCCTTTTGAGTAGGTAGATTCGCTCCTATTTACTCGCTTGCTCACAACAAAAACATTTTTATACACCCACACTCTCATCTTTGAACTATTTTCGAAACAAACACTTTGTATGCGTTCTTATAAAAACGAGAATCATTACGAAGTTACATTTTCAAAATACTTTCAAAAACACATCTCACAAACACACCTTTGAACTATTTTCGAAACAAACACTTTGTAGGCGTTCTTATAGAAACGAGAACGATTACGAAGTTCCATTTTCAAAAATACTTTCAAAAACCACACCAAACACAATTTCAAAACAAAAAGCAAGTGATCTAGCAAGTAACTAAGAGCCCATGGAAAACCATGGATAAAAAGGGTTCTAATACCTTCCCTTTTTATAATCTACCCCCCGAACTCAAAAACATCTCTAAAGGTCTTTCCTGTGCTTTTTCACCTTTCCTTTTGGATAAAAGAAAAGTCAGTGATGACTCTTGCTAACCGCAACATTTGCGATAATACGCAAAACCCTCAAGTCAGTTCTCCCGCCGTATCACACAAACACTCTACAATTGGTCTGGGAAATAACGTCCTTCTTTGGCTTCTGACATTAGGTACTGATATGACCCTGCTCTCCATAATTGAAACAAGTTGGAACATCTTTCTTGCATTTAGAAGCACGATGACCTATCTTACCACATTTGTAGCACCTCAACACTTTATTCTAACATTCATTAGAACGGTGACCTTGTTCACCACAGCTATAGCACTTGACAAGAGTGAGAGCTCCTCTCCCACTTGTCTTCTTCCCATCATAAGTCTTATGTTTCCTTTTATCAACTGGGGCATCATAAGGCTTCTTACAGTCTTGATACCGCTTTCCTCTTTTCTCGTCCAAACTCTTGTAGTTAGTTGAATGATCTTTGTTGTCTTCCTCATAGATCCTATAGTTGTTCACCAACTCTGAAAATACACGGATCTGGTGATATCCAATTGCCCGTTTGATTTACGAATGTAACCCATTCTCAAACTTAGTACACCTCGAGAACTCAGCAGTCACTTCACTGTAATATGGGTAACATTTTGTCAGTTCTACAAACTTTGAAGCATACCCAGTCATAGTCAAGTCCCCTTATTTCAACTCCAGAAACTCAATCTCTTTCTTTTTGCGCACATGTTCGGGAAAGTACTTCCGCAGAAACTTCCTGCTGAACACAACCCAAGTAATAACTTCACCCACCACTGTCAGTCTCTGATGGGTGCCAACCCACCAGTCATCCAACTTCCTCTTCTAGTTGATGCATACCGAACCGTGCCTTATGCGCCTCTGAGAAATCCATGACTCGAAAGATCTTGTCAATCTCCTTCAGCCAAGTTTGTGATCCATCAGGATCGAATCTACCTTTGAAAACAGGTGGATGATTCCTCTAAAACGTCTCCAAAACACGAGATCCATCATTCCCACCAGCATTAGGCTGATGTTGCATAGCCTAAGCAACAGCCTGCAAAGCAGCAGCAATTGCAACATTGTTTCTTCCAGCCATTCTACATACAGAAAACTAATGTCAAAAACACGCATCGGCAGTGTACTCACACTAATCAACCGACATGACAAACACATCAGAAGAAAACCTGGTTGAATGGACTGACCTTCTCTAATATCACTAATGTAACACCCTTCTAAACCCCAAAGAATATTCTCAAGATAATTCAATAACTAAATCAGAGTAATGCACTAAAAAGGGTGTCACATTTTGTTGTACCCCAAAATTTGCCCTCCTATTTTTCCACAAGAAAACACAGCTTCGGGTTTTCCCTGACTTTTCAGATTGGCGTAAGAATCAGTCAAATAGACTTTTTCTTATCAGTCTATCCAAATTAGGGTTTTCATGGACTCTGGAACAGTTCAAGCATATTATTAGGGTTTGGTTGAGTTTGGCTCAGGGTTTGATCAAGCAGGCGTTTCTTTGACAATAAATCAAGAACTAGGGTTTGTGCGTGCATTCTCAGAAAGAATTAATTCTACAGTTCTTTTCAATTACTCTGAGATATGGATTGAGGCTTCTGATTGAGAGTTTGTTGCGTTTGATTTAATCAGTAAAAGGAAAGGACATATGGGCATTTGTTGTGATTGACTGTGCTTTGCTATGGTTAATTGGAGCGCCGGGTTTATTATTGATTAATGCTAAGTGGCGAGACTACAGTGTTTATTAATTAATTATTTATTCTAAGTTAGAATAGTTGGGATTTATTTCCATTTATTATAATTTAAGAATTATAAATAATTAAATAAACAATTGAAGAAGAATTAAAAAGGATTAATTGACAAAAGAGCTTTTATTTACTTTTAATTATTAAGTACAAATGTTATTTGAATACATTTACAGTATTTACAAATAATGTTATTACAAATAATTGGAAATAAAATAAAGCTATCCTAAACTGTCCTAAATCTTCATCCTCTATTTGCTGCTCCCCATTGCTCAATTGATTTTCATCTGCAAAAACAAGAAAAGAAGGAAGTCAAATGCAGATGAAATAAAAAAAAAGGCAGACAGTTAATTTAAAGCTCATCATTAAAAGTGACTGGCCGGAATCAGTTTATTCACCCTCTCTTCAAATCACAAGAAAACTCTTGGTTCACAAAGAGGGATAGAAATATGCTTGCAAAAAAATATGAAATGCACAAAGCTACAAGGCTGCATAAATTGTCAAATAAAGAGGCAAACTAAACTGCATAAATTGCAAGTGAATAAGCCAACCAAGTTGCATTGTCAAACTGAAAAGCAAAGCTGTCAAAATTCCAAACTAAGTCACAAATTGCAAGTGAATAAGCTAACCAAGTCCAATGTCAACTAAACTGTCAAAAGCTGCCCAAAAAGGATATAGAAAGATATCAAACACCAAAAAGCTGTCAAGAGATATGCAGAAAATCTTGAAAGTACACAGAGGAAAGAAACTATGCAAGCCATATTCAAATTTTACATCATTTCAAGGCCAGCACTTTTTCAGAGAGATAGTACAGTAAGCAATAAACAATGCTTTTCTGTGGAGAGAGAAAAGAGAGAGAGAAGAGGCTTACAGTGGGCAGGCTTAGGCTTAGGAAGATATATAAAACAAAAGATATGCCAAGCAAGAAAAAGAGGCAGAAAACACCAAGAAATAACACAAGCTCAAGACTGTATCAAAAGCAAAAACATACAGGCCTTCCTCAAGCTTAGAAACCAAGCTCACCACAAACTGTAACACAAGTCAGAAATAGCCTTAACCTGCATAATACATCAAGCTTCAACCTGCATAAGCAGCCTGAAGCCTAAAACTTCAAGCCTAAACCTGCATCAAACATGAAGCCTTCACTTGCATAAACAGCAAGCCACAAACCTTGAATCCTTCACCTGCATCTCAAACCATAACACAAGCCTGTAGCAAAAAAAAGCTTGCATTCTGCCTGTAAACCTGTGTCAAACCTTAAACCAGAAGCCCTTAAGCCTGAAGCCTGCATAAGCCTCAAAACTATCTGCTAAGCTTGCAAGCTGAAGCAAACTCACAAACAGAACCACAAATCCTGTCAAACTATTCTCAAACCAGAAGCCATCCAAACCTGTCATAAACTCCAAACAAAATCACCAGCCAGCATATCACAACAAAGCCTGTAACCAAGCCTGAAGCCTGCTAACCTATACAGAATCATAAACTCCAAAGGCCCTCAAACCTTTCGAAACCAAAGCAAACATAACCTAAGTCCTAAACCCTCAGAATAAATTCATCACAGGGTTAGCAATCAAAGCTCAAGGCAAGCTCAGAACTACAAGGTTCAACAACATCAACATTTCTCAGATTCAGAGGCAAACAAAAGAAGAGGAAAAGAAGCAAATAGGCAAAGGTTTTCAGGCATTCATCACAAAACCTAGCAAAAAGCGAAATACAAAGTACCAGTTTTCCACAGAGCAAGCTCAGCATCGCGCTCCCTCGCCTTGGCCGCCCTAGGACGCCTTCTGTCCACTTCCAGAACTCCTCGTCTCCTCTCCAAAGGTAGTATCTCTCCCTTTTTTCTTTTCACACCTCACAAGAAGCAAATAATAGCACACAAAGAATCAGAACAAATAAAAACATGCAAGGATGGAAATCTGAAAACCCTAAAGCGTCTAAAATTTGTTACCTTCTTTCTGTCATTAACTGAACGACTGTGAGGAGAGGAAGATGGAAGTAGCATCCTAGTAGCCCGGCAAGGAGGCGAGCGTTCAGTGGCCATGGCTTGAGAAAGTGAAGAGGACGGAGAAGAAGATGAGCGCCGCTCTAAGCCTGTAAATCTGTAACCCTGAGTTCTGAGATGAGACAAACGAAACCCTAAAACAATTGTTAAAACCCATCTGGGCCTTGCCCCATCCATGCTTAAGCCCAACAAAATCTGGCCTACACCCCCTCTGATTCTTTCTTTTCAAGTTTTGTGTTGGGCCAAGAATAAATTCTAAGGCCCATTTAATCTTTTATCCATTTTTATTTATTTCAAACTAATATCGTTTTTACTTATCATTTTATTTTTTTATATAGTTCAAACTAATATATTTTATTTTTGTTTGTTAAATAAAAATGATACTTTAATTTTTTTTTAGATGCTTCTTTTTGATTTTATTATACTTAAAAATATGAAAATCTTAGATGTATTAGGTTTAAACATTTTATTTTCTATTAATAAAACCTTTTTTTGTTGTTTGTATATAAAACATTAACAAAACACATAAACATTAATTTTCTTAAAGTTAAACAATTTTCTTTTCTTTTCTTTAAAACCCTTTTGTATAGAAACTAAAATACAAATAATAATTTTCTTAAACTTAAAACATTTTTCTTTTCTTTGAAACTTTTGTTTGTACATATTAACAAAAATCCAAAGAGAATAAAATACTTAATTTTGCATTAAGTTAAACATCTTAGCCACTTGAAAATAATCATATACACTTACACAAATACTTTTGATACATCGCTTTTTATTCTTATACATTGATACATGTTACATTGAGATTGCGATTCGATTTGGTTGTAAATATATTTGGACACTACTCTCCTAATAAGTCTCATCCTCATTTGTAAATACTTGTACCCCCATTCCCGGATACTTATTTGTAATAGCTTAGACTTTAAATTCCCGCAATTTATCGCTTTCTATATACTGTATAGTAATTAGGGTTTGTATGCGAAGATTCAAAATCAACCGCTAGATAACCTAATACAGGACAAATGCATGATAAGCAATACACCAATCGCACTTGCACCCCTAGGGTAATCCCGCTTGTTGCCTTCCAAAATGGGCCATGCTTGCACGTTGAGTTTCTTTGGCAAAACAAAACAAACAAAATGATCATAGTCCCTCGATGACGCTTTCGAAGTTGCCTAAACAAAATGATCATAGTCCCTTCAAGCAAAATTGCCAAAGACACTTGGCACCATTGCATTCATGGTCCATACGATGACCCGTGCCCGTCCCGTTAACATCCTAGCACAAGATTGTCCACCAAATACAATGGTGGAACAATACTGTTAAAAGGGTTAAAACATAGGAAAAATCTTTGAGTAAATTTAGGGGTAGACAACTCTTAGTTACTTGATCAAACTTGCAAAACACACTTTCCTACTTTTCAAAACACACTTCACAAACACAACTTCCAAAAACAACTTTCAAAAACATTGAATTATCTTTTCGAAAAGACAAACACCTTTGTAAAACATTCGAGTAAAGAATTGTTACAACGGTTGCCTGGACAAGGCATCTTTTTCAAAACATTTTCAAACACACACACACCACCATTTCAAGCAATTGAAAATCAAAGGCAAGTGATCTAAAACAAGTAACTAAGAGCCCATGGATAACCATGGATGAAAAGGGTGCTAATACCTTCCCTTTTCATAATCTACCCCCCGAACCCACGAAACATCTCAAAGGTTTTTCCTGTGCTTTTTAACCTTTCCTTTAGGATAAAATAAAAAGTCGGTGGCGACTCTTGCTAAACCGAACAAGTGCGAATACAAAACACAAAACCTCAAGTCAGTTCTCCCACCGTATCACACATTTACTTCAACAAACTTTATAGTAAAACACATCATGTTCTGTAACACAGGTTTTCAAAAATCAATTACATTAAGTACTTCATGCTTAACAACTATAGTTTTTCAACTTACTCATAGCGGAAATTTATAATTCAAAACATCTTTATTAATATACTTCTAAATACCTTCATCAAATTCAAAATAGCTAAAATACCATAAGGGTAGTTCAAATCTCAAATTAAACAAAGCAACATGGTTATTCAAAACAAACGACCCCATCCCTGATGTTACATATCAGATAAAAATTCCTTTATTCTACAGGAAATAAAGAACACACTAGGCAACTATCCTCTAAGTCTTGGTGGACTATTCTTGATTACCTGCAAGTTACCCACGTATAGAGGCAACATTTCCAAGCAACAAGGGTGAGTAAATCATAATCATTATAAAAGACATAAGGAATAAATATAGTAGTTATAATATAATACAAAGGAAAACACCACATCATAGGCACCTCATGTCATACTCACACCTTCAAGCATCCTAATATGCATCAGGAACATGATAGTACCATCAATTATCAATTATCACAAACACGCATTCACAAAATATCAGTCAATCAAATATCATGGAATGCCACTTATAATGCAATGCAACTTCTTTAGATTCCTACATGTGGTACAAAAACTTCACAGATGACATCGTAATCGTTTCCTCCAAAGATCCCCACCAATAGGATCAATTCCCTCTTGGAACTGAAGCACATAACAAATTTCACTTAATCCAAACTATGGTATTAATTTCATCACTGGACTATACGTCCTACAAAACTCACTGGAACAACGTCATGCAACCATCATTGGACTATACCCTAACATATTCTATGAATGCGTGATGAGAAACATCTTAATAACCAAATGACCACTGCTAGTAAAAAATGCGTCATCATTCATATAATCATCATAATATTAACACATAATTCATAATACAAAACCACATCATCATAGAATTAACAATTCAGTGTATACACATACATCATACCAACACAAATATCGAATCATATTATTCATCAAAGAATAGTTACTGAAAAAACACATCATATGACTCTTTTTATTCTACCATAGTATATTACATTGCATTAGCTTCCTATAGATTTGAACAACGCGTCAATCAGAGTCGTGAAACTCAAGTTACAACACTTTAAAAATGCTAATGTTGTCCATCGCCTGGTGCTCGCCCAGAGAAGAAGGATGCTCGCTTGAGACTCGCCCGGAAATGAGGAAGCGATAACACTATCCTTATATAAACTCCAGGGGCTCTATTCTTTTGGGTCACCATCACCCGATGCAGTATGTTTCTCACCTAACGACACACCTCTCGCCTCAGCGCCACCCGGCGACGCTCGAGCGAGGGATCACCCTCCATAAAAAAGTACATGGCCATGTTTTTCCCCATTCTCTCCGCCTCTTCCTCATCTGGCGCTGCTTAGGTGAAGCTTGCTCCCCCGGCGACGCATATGGTTTTCCCGACAATGCAACACGAACATGACTTCCTTGTTGCGATTTCTGCACTGCACAATCCCAATTTCTACTCGATTCCTTCATTGTATAAGCCTCAATTCATCATAGATTCACTTAGTTTCATCTAACAATAACACATCATAGTATACATTGAAGGTGGGGAAAACACTTAGAATGGGGGGTTGAATGAGTTTCTCTTTTTCTTTTTCTTAAAGGCTCAACAATAATGGAAAGACAAGGTTATTTTTATCCCGGTTCGTTTGAACTCAAACTACTCCAGTCCATCCGCCAAGGTGATTTTCGCCTTTCTCAACAAGGACTTAATCCACTATAATCAAATGATTACAATCACATAACAACTGTTGTGACTAACAATGCACAAGTAAACTTACAAGTGACTAACACCACTAAGACTTAAACTAGTCCTAGTCTACTTGAGAAATCTGACCAAACTTGGTCTCTCAAGGAACAATTACAAGAGATAAATCTTTACAGATAGTGAAACAAAGTTTGCTTCTAAGAAAGCTATATCACAACTGTGATTTTTCACTAAGAATAGTATAGCACAAAGTGTATGAAATTTGTTTGTAAGCCCAGAATATTTTGCGTTGTTCTTGCTTCTCTTGAATTTGATAAGTTCTATTCAGAACTTCAGTTGTTCAATCTTTCAGTATTTTGGTTCAGCAGTTGAGCGTTAGTTGGCTTGCAATTAATGTTCTTTTATATATAGCATGAAGAAACATGACCGTTGCTGCATTCAAATGGATAGCATTACATTTTTGTGTGTTTCCTTGCACTATTCCATTTTCCAATGCACTAGCATAGACACTTGAGTGCATGTAGCCGTATTTGCATTAAATGAGCAAACGGCACTTGTAAGAGCATGTTTCCTGAAGCTTGACAAGACTTGTTAGCTTTTGCATTCTTTCAAAACTTGGCTTCACGTCTTGATTTCAGAACATGCTTTCATATCTTCTAAACAACGCTTTGCTTGCTAAGTACTTCTGATCAGTGCTTGCTTTCAAATATCTTCTGAACAGCACTTGCTTTCAAATATCTTCTGAACAGCACTTGCTTTCAAATATCTTCTGAACAGCACTTGCTTTCAAACAACTTCTGAAACATAGCTTACACAGAAACTTGCTAAGCGTTAGAAGATGTAATAAAATAATTTACTTACCAGAGTCAGCATCAGCACTTGAGTTTAAAGCAAATGGTTCTTTCATCAAAAGAACTTCTTCATTTATTTTCAGCTCAGCACATCAAGATGCTTTTGTCAGAACATTATCAGAGACAACATCAGCATCAGTACTTGCGCTTAAAACAAATAGTTCTTTCATCAAATAAATTCTTCATTTATTTTCAGCTCAGCACTTCAAGATGCTTATGTCAGAACATTATCTGAGACACTTAAATACATTCATCAGAGTATCAAATATATAAAATATAATTTATTGTTATCATCAAAACTCTGAGATATGATCAGAACCAATCTTGTTCTAACAATATCCCCCTTTTTGATGATGACAAAAATATATTCAGATATAGTAATAAATTTGAATAAGAGATAGGAATCTCCCCTTGAAATAATTATTTCTATAAGAAAAAACTTCTTGAGAATTTTCATCAGAGCTTTGGAATTTTTCTTCTGAGATTTCTTCATCGGGTTCTTTTGAAGATAGTGTTCATTTGAAATAAACTTCCAGAGTTTAAATGATACCTGCAAAGTTCTTTAAAGCATAGAAAGAAATATTGTATTTTGTTAGAATGTTTGACTTAGTCCCATAACTGTTTATCAGAGATTAGATCAAAATACTCATTTTCTCCCCCTTTTTGGCATAATAAAAAAGTAAATATAAAAATAGTTGAAGAGCGTAAAAATTTTATAATAAAAGATTCAGAGGTTCAACAAAACAACAAACAAAAACAATAAATAGAAAGACACTAAGATTTCTTAGAAACAAGGCCATAAGAAGATTCTTGATCTCAGATGCAGATTCCTCTTGTTTCATCATCCATGTTCTGATTTCTTGGTTTGTCTGATCTTGCTTGTCCAAGAGCTCATGAATAGCTTTGTTATCCCTCTTAAGCTCATTCAGAGTATCCATTACAAGTGAAGTAGGATCATAGGAAGTAGAAGCTTCAGCAGATACAACCTTTGGAGTAGCAACCGTTGAGTCAGAACGAACAAAAGTTGACAGAAGAGTGCCCAAATCCACCATAAGAGTTGGCACTGGTTCAGGTGTAAATTTTGCAGAAGGTTGATTCAACAGAACTATTGCCAGAGGATTTGAATCTTCAGAGGATTCTTCATATTCATCTTTTGAAATGTCCATTTCATTAGCTGGAGCATCAGCAATCATCAGAGAAGACTTCTTGTCCCAAATATCAGCAACTTCTGACTGAAAGGCATGCAGATGCTTGGAGAAGTTCTCAATCACCTGAGAGTGACATAAATCTTGCAGCTTCAGTGACTCAACATCTAACGTTCTTCAGAATGTTTCCCACAGAAGATCTGTTGCTGCTGGGTTCACACTTCTGGTGCAATCAGCCTTCAGCAGGTCCAACCAAGCTTGAACTTCTGTTAAAAAATTCTGAAAGAATATATTTACATTTGGATGAACAGGTTTAGGAACAACCTTTTTGAAGGTTTTATTTTTCAGAAATTGTAGTGATTCAAAATCAACTACAGTTTTCAAAAAGTCAGCTGGTTCAGGATTTTCTGAATGTTCATGAGTTGCTGATTGGTCAGGTTGTTCAAAAGGGTCAGGTGTTGCTGATTGATCATGAGGTTCAGATGATGCATGAGTTTCATAGGGTTCGTGTGTTGTTAATGGTTTAGATGGTTCATGAGTTTGGTGTTCTGGAATGTGAGAAGGTGAAATCACTAGTGAGTCAGGAGTTAGAAGTTGTGGAGATGTGGGTGGTGTGATGTTGGTGAAATGATTATGGTGTTGTCAGCAGTTGGGGTAGGATTTTGTGTTTGTGTTCTGTTTAAGGCAAAAGTGTTTTCAGAAGGTAGGTTGAATGATGGCTTTAGAGTGGCCAGAGGTTCGTTGATTCCTGGTATTCTCCAAGAGCCAGCATCATCCATCCAGTAGGTCTGGGTGATAAGGGTCTGGGAGGAGGTCTAGAAAGGTTTTCAGCAGGTGTTTGAGAGGGTTCTGAGTGAGAGGGTTCTGTTTGGGTTTCAGAATAATCATCAGAGTCAAAATCACTCAAGTCTAATAAAACTTGATTTCTTTGAGGATTTTCAGCAATAGGATCAGAGGGTATAGTCAGGTCTATATCAACATCTATGTCTCCTAGGGTTTGGGGTTCAGCAGATGTAGATATATTTTCAGAATCATAAACAGATACAGTTTTAGCTGGTGTACCTGATTTTTTCTTCTTCTTCTGAGGTCTGGCAGAAGGTCCTTCAACAGCTTTCCTCTTCAAAGGTTGCTGAAGAACAACATCTGGAGCAGCTTCGTGTCTTCCTTGCAGCCAGGAGGGATCAATGGGTGTTCCACTTTCTTTACATATTTGAATGTAATGCAGGATGATGCGTGGGTGATCACCTGAGTTGAACAGTGGAAAATCATCAATTGGAATCCTCCTTCTCTTAACAGTTGCTGACACAAAAGGCATTGGTTCTATCAGCAGCTTGTCTATAATCTTCCTCTTCACCAAGTTCTTTCCAGTTAGAGCCTTTCCACAAGTAGGCTCTAACTCCCCCAGCAGATTAGCTTCATCCAGGTGAGCAATCAGACCATTCTCATTCAGAATGTCTGAAATCAGTCTCCCCATTGGAATCCAATTCCTTTTGGATTTTGGATTCTTCATTCTTTTTGCTTCTCTCGTTTCTTTCACATGAGTCCAAAGATGATCAAACAAGAGATAGGGTAAATCAATTTTGATATTTGTTCCAAGACAGAACAACAAGTATTGTTGGTCAGCATTTATATAGTCTGGAGAGTTAGTTTCCTTCCTATAATGAATGCAACCATGGGTTATTCTTGCCCATATCTTGTACTTATTTTTCAAGTCTCTGACCTTTGAAGACCCTTGCCCATTTGTAAAGATTTCTGCATAAACCTTTGACATTTCCATTCTTCCATTAGCAATTCCAGTTACTCCAGTTCCTTCAAAACCTAGAAGTTTTCTGATTAGGTTTTCAGTAATGGAGATTTCCTTACCCATCACGAAAGAGAGGATGACCTTTGGAGAAGCAATTGCATGAATCCATAATTCTTTAACAAGATGAGGAAAAACTAGACCAACTAGATGTTGCTGGCCAAGCTTATCATTAAACCTGACTTTGATTGATTCTTCAACAATAAGAGTTTGTGTTGTATATTCTATGGCCTTTTGAGCGTTAAGAATATCCAAGCAGAAAACACCTTTGTGCTTTAGAAGCAAACTTGTTCAGAATAAAAACAAGTACATTCAAAAAGATTGAAATATAAGATAATTCTAGTGGCCTAGAGGAAGAATCAACGTTTTATGATTTAAAAGAAAGTTCTGAAAACTTTCCTTTTAGACATGCTTCGTTCATAGCTTCTGATGTTGTATTTCCATTCCTGTTTCCAGTAGCTTCAGAGCCGGTAATCTTTTGTTTCTGATTGTCTCTGAAACCTTAGAATCTTTCAGATTTCAGACCTTGGAACATATGCTTTCTTTCCTCCATGAGTAGAGAGCATCCAGAGTCCAGGTGTTAGTACTGGAGTATAAACCTTGCTGTTAAAAATATCTGCAACATAGATGATTTTGTCTTTTGGTACCCATATCTTTTTGGGTCCTCTTGGGTTAGAGTATTTAAAGTTGTTTGAACTTTGGATTAGCATAAGAGTTTCCATCGTGAGATGTATATTTAATATGATGTGTGTGCCCAGTGGTGAAGTGAGAATAGAGAGGAGTATGTTTGATAACCATATCCTTAACTTTCTTAGGCTGAGTTATTTTGCCTTTGTATCCTATACTTGTTCTGTCTTTCTTGCTAACTCCATAGATCATTGAAGCCATTTTTCTTCTATCTATGTTTTTATCCAGAAACTTATGAAATCTTTGATCATATTCCTTTATGATCTTATCAACATTACTAGGATCTTCTGAGATTATTTCCTTCTGAGAGTTTTGTAGATCATTTTCTAGTTTTGAAATTTTTTCTTTTAACTCAGAATTTTCTGATCTCAGACTCTCAGTTACTTCAGAGTCAGAAGCAAGATCCTTTTTCAGATTCCTGAATTTGACTCGAAGTTGCTGATATCTTTCCAGAATTTCACTTAGACTTTCTCCTAGTTCAACATTAGTGAAATTAACAGTGAAGTCAGGGAATACCTCTTCAGTGTCTGATTCTGATTTTGATTCTGATTCAGAGGATTCTGAGACATCTGATAAGTTGTTGGTTTGAGCTATATTGGCTTGTTCATCTTCTGATTCTGTTTCGTCTTCATAAGATTCAGAATCATCCCATGTTGCCATAAGACTTTTCTTCTTTTCCTTAACTAACTTCCCTTTATGTTTCTCCTTCTGAAGCCTTGGACACTCACTTTTGTAGTGACCTTTTTAATTGCATTCATAGCAGGTAATGATTTTGTTACTTGATATTCTGTGTTCAGAGGATTGTTCAGAGTCATTTCCTGTTCTTCTGGAGTTTCTGAAATTCTTTTGCTTGTGCTTCCACAGCTGATTGATCCTTCTGGAGAGCAAGGATAGTTCATCTTCTTCTGAAGCAGATTCTTCAGAGTTTTCTTATTTACCCTAAAAAGCTTTAGTTTCATATTTTATAATTGATTTAAGGGCAGTGGACTTACCTTTCTCTTGAGGCTCGTGCTCATCAAGTTCTATCTCATGACTTTTGAGAGCACTGATGAGTTCTTCAAGAGACACATTGTTCAGATCTTTTGAAACTTTGAAAGCATGGACCATAGGTGCCCATCTTTTGGGTAAGCTTCTGATGATCTTCTTAACGTGATCTGCCTTAGAATATCCCTTGTTCAGAACTCTCAAGTAAGCAATCAGAGTTTGGAACCTTGAGAACATATCTTCTATATATTCACTTTCTTTCATCTTGAAAGCTTCATACTTCTGGACGAGAGCCAGAGCTTTAGACTCCTTCACTTGAGCGTTTCCTTCATGAGTCATTTTAATAGACTCAAACATATCATGTGCAGTATCTCTATTTGTAATCTTTTCATATTCCACTTTAGAGATAACATTTAGAAAAATATTTATAGCTCCATGATGATTTTTGAAATCAGCTTTTTGTTGTCTATCCATATTTTTCCTATCAATCATATTTCCTTCTGAGTCAGTAGGATGTGTGTAACCATCCAAGACTATATCCCATAAATCACTATCATGACCTAGAAAGAAACTTTCTAGTCTATCTTTCTAATAATCAAAATCTTCTCCATCAAACACTGGAGGTCTGGTGTAGTTATTATTGTTTTGTTCATTTGCCATTGTGTTTTCTTCTGGATCTTTTCCTGACACGGTTAAGTGTTGAACTCAGAGTCAAGCTCTGATACCAATTGAAGGTGGAGATAACACTTAGAAGGGGGGGCGTTGAATAAATTTCTCTTTTTCTTTTTCTTAAAGGCTCAACAATAATGGAAAGACAAGGTTATGTTTATCCTGGTTCGTTTGAACTCAAACTACTCCAGTCCACCCGCCAAGGTGATTTTCGCCTTTCTCAACAAGGACTTAATCCACTATAATCAACTGATTACAATCACACAACAACTGTTGTGACTAACAATGCACAAGTAAACTTACAAGTGACTAACACCACTAAGACTTAAACTAGTCCTAGTCTACTTGAGACATCTGACCAAACTTGGTCTCTCAAGGAACAATTACAAGAGATAAATCTTTACAGATAGTGAAACAAAGTTTGCTTCTAAGACAGCTATATCACAACTGTGATTTTTCACTAAGAATAGTATAGCATAAAGTGTATGAAATTTGTTTGTGAGCCCAGAATAATTTGCGTTGTTCTTTCTTCTCTTGAATTTGATAAGTTCTATTTAGAACTTCAGTTGTTCAATCTTTCAGTATTTTGGTTGAGCAATTGAGTGTTAATTGGCTTGCAATTAATGTTCTTTTATATATAGCATGAAGAAACATGATTGTTGCTGCCTTCAAATGGAGAGCATTAAATGTTTGCGTGTTTCCTTGCACTATTCCATTTTCCAATGCACTAGCATAGACACTTGAGTGCATGTAGCCGTCTTTGCATTAAATGAGCAAACGGCGCTTGTAAGAGCATGTTTCCTGAAGCTTGACAAGACTTGTTAGCTTTTGCATTCTTTCAGAACTTGGCTTCACGTCTTGATTTCAGAACATGCTTTCATATCTTCTAAACAATGCTTTGCTTGCTAAGTACTTCTGATTAGCGCTTGCTTTCAAATATCTTCTGAACAACACTTGCTTTCAAATATCTTCTGAACAACACTTGCTTTCAAATATCTTCTGAACATCACTTGCTTTCAAATAACTTCTAAAACATAGCTTACACAGAAACTTGCTAAGCGTTAGAAGATGTAATAAAATAAGCATCTTACCAGAGTCAGCATCAGCACTTGAGTTTAAAGCAAATGGTTCTTTCATCAAAAGAACTTCTTCATTTATTTTTAGCTCAGAAAATCAAGATGATTTTGTCAGAACATTATCAGAGACAACATCAACATCAGTACTTGCGCTTAAAATAAATAGTTCTTTCATCAAAGAACTTCTTCATTTATTTTCAGCTCAGCACTTCAAGATGCTTCTGTCAGAACATTATCTGAGACAATTAAATACGTTCATCAGAGTATCAAATATATAAAATATAATTTATTGTTATCATCAAAACTCTGATATATGATCAGAACCAATCTTGTTCTAACATATATCATATACATCAGTTCTTTGCAAGAAAACATCATAATTTCACCAATTTCTCATCAAAACATCATATTCATCATCATCCCAAAACCCTAACACAAACCTACAATCATCTAAACCTTAGATCAATTATAATAACAATGATAAACTCCCTTACAGATTTCTCTTCGCGATTGATTTCTCTTAGCATTTTATCAAATCCCTTCGAGTTCCTCTGTGCCCTAGCTCTCTTCACAACTTCCTTCTCTTTTCACGATTGCATATAATGAACACTGATACTCTTTTTCCCTAATTAAACCTTTGGACCCTTTCTATAGTTTTCCCATCTTACCCTCACTTATACATTCAAAATTTACCACTTTTCTCTCATAGCTTCTACTTCTCATTATTATTCTATTTAACTAATTAAAATAATCCCAACTAATTATTATAATTATCTAAATTATTCTAAAATACTCTATACTTTCTTAATTCCTACCACCCCATCATACACCACACAAAACATCATATCAAGCCTCATGATCATCCATACATCATATAAACATCACAATTAAGCCATAAATACCCAACATATTTAATCAAATAATTAAATAAATAATCTAATTATTTTTTGGTGTTACAGTTAACCCCTTTGAGCCTTGAAGTTGGAGTTTATTTTTAAATAGAAAAACCCTCACATTTTAACCTAGGGCAAGGTAGTCTTCAGCTAACATGACCGAGTGTTCAAAATTTCAAACAGAAGGCTGAAAAGATGTGAAACCACAATGGCAGACGCAACCCTCACCAACCAAGGAACGAGGCAGTCACAACTATTTTAAACAGTCAATAAAAGCGAAAGTCACACGATTTGTTCAGAAATACAAAAAGGAAAAAGAAAGAAAAAATAAAAAAGCTCGATAAGTCAAAACAAATGATTTAGGAAAAATTAGGGCATCCCTCTGGGTTGAAAATTCAAAATAAAATAAAGAATCAGTCCAGGCAAAAATTAGGGAAATGGTGAAAGTGCGGAAAGCGAGAAAGGATTACAATACAAACATCCTCAAGCAAAGAACAAAGTCATGTAGTCAGACACCAAGAATAAAAGGTGAGTGACTACCACTTTGAAAACCCCATCGCTTCCTTAACCATCACAAAAAAACCTTTTGAGAGATGAGCGCTTGTGCCAAATTAGATGAACATAGGACTGAAGAACACCAAGGAGAATGGGTGGGTACAAATAAACTTTGAGCCTTAAATCCTTTTTCTGAAATCGTGAACTAGGCCATGCTACAACCATCAAAAGTCCTAATTGAAGCAGGGCTTATTTCAAAAGCATGCTGCAACGAGATAGTGTTTAACTGAATCCCAAGACGTGAGATAAAATGTTTGTGTTGGTATCATATGCTCACTTTATCTTTCATACAAAAATCGACGTGGCACTCTAACTAGTGATTTGTTCACAAGATGTGCTGCAACATCTTTTCAATAAAAACTTCAAGACTTACATAAGTGTTGCATTAGAATCATCATTCTCAGAATAAACATTTTTCTATTTGCAAACACTTACTTAATGCTAAGGGAGCTTACATAATGAACATCAATTGAAAAGCTTGATTATGTTGAGTAGAGAACTAATCACAACAAGGGGGTATATTGCTTGGGGACCCTGTTGAGCATGAGAAAGTTGCTTTCACATATTTTTTACCCTAAAATGGGAGGAGTTTGAAGTATCTATTAAGAAAAGGATATGCCAAGTTCAACCAATCTAGGGAAATCAAGTCGAGATTCAAATCTCTTGATCTGGGGAAATTAAGTCGAGATTTAGTGAATCTCTCCAAGAGCTAGGAAATCAGGAGTCACTTCAGTATTGGTAAAACCACTCCAGGTATCAGATGCTCAGAGGCACTTTTTCAAAGATATGCCAATCAGAGGAATTATTTCGATGCTAGAAGATATTGAGGCAGACTATTGTCGGTCCCTATTGTACGAGAGGTTCTCTTAAGGAAAATTTCTTTATAGACAATATAGTGTGGGAGATAAGTTATGAATCTGAGGAGTTGTAGTTCATCAGTCTACTGTTACCATGAAGATTTTATAGTTTCGTTTCCCCAACAAGGTGTTATTAGAAGCATTTCTTCTTTAGCCAAATTTCTCTTAAAAAGTTTTCTTATCCCCAACAAGAGGCTAGGATCAAGTCGTTCCCCAAGTAGTTTGAAGATGGTAAGAAGTTAGAGGTCTCATATTTCCCCCTTAAAGTTTGCAATATATTTTGTGGGTCCCCAGCAGAGCTTACAACTTGATGGTTATTAAGAATTCAGTTTGTTACTCCCCGTAGAGATCAGATCACCATGCTTTTCCCTAAAGGAGTTTTCCCTATCATACATCCTTGCATATAGTAATCACTACATCATATTACATCCTTAAAATTCGTAACATATCCTATAAAAGGGTCATTACGCCATAGAAAAATTCAAACATGCATTTGAAGCATAAGTCAATTTATTCCTCCCTACTGAATACAACTTGCAGATATCCTTTCAAAAACAAATCAGTGGAAGTTTCATTTCCCCTAGCGGAGTCGTGTGCACTCTCATCTTCAGTATCCCGGCCAAATCTTGAGTGTTATTATTATCACTCCCCAAAAGTTTTATATATGAAATCCTTTCTCAGTAGAGTCAAATACATTTGTCCGTTTTATAAGTCCACATTAGTTGGCGTCTAGGATACCTCATGCTCTATAAGTTCATACCAGATGGCGTTTGATATTTGTCCGTTTTATAAGTCCACATTAGTTGGAGTCTATAATATCTCTTGATCTATAAGTCCATACCATATGGCGTTTTATATTTGTCTATTTTATAAGTCCATATTAGTTGGCGTCTAGGATACCTCTTGCTTTATAAGTCCATACCAGATGGCGTTTGATATTTTTCTATTTGTAAATCCACATTAGTTTGCGTCTAGGATACCTCCTTCTCTACAAGTCCATAACAGATGGCGTTTAATATTTGTCCGTTTTATAAATCCATATTAGTTGGCCTCTGTTACTTCTTTTTCTCTGTAAGTCTATACCAGACGACGCTTATTATTTCTTTTGCTATGTAAGTTCGCTCCAGTTGGAGTTTATTATTCTTTGCTTTGTATGTCCACACTAGTTGGCATATGTTATATTTTTAAGTCCACCTTCGGTTTACACCTCTCTCAAACTTATCTCCAAGCTGGATCCTATCTTTGGAGCTCAACTCACTTAGATATTATCATACACCATTATTAAACCCCAGAGTGCAAATTTTATGATTCTTTTAGTATTTAATCTCCTTACACCTCAAATGATCGAAAGGCAAGATCCAATCTCACTTTCAAGTTTAATATGATTAAGTAGGGGCAGCAGTTGCACCCCAAAATTTGCCCTATTAATTTCAATCATAATTGACTTACGTTTCACATTCATATGCATCTATCCATTAGGTCAACAATATCACAATCATGCACATAAGGTATGAGACCACATATTTTCTAGTGATTTGAGTTTTCCATTTAAAATAATAATAGTTTTCTCCCAAAGTTTGGATCATCTCCATGATGATGATCATCATCATCAAAGCACAAGGATCAACATTTCTTCAGTGTAAGGGTTTCACCAATTGGTTCATCAGATGATTATATGGAAGTAGGTTTGACTTCATCAAGGAATCAATCCATTTTTTATTGAGATTATAGTCTTCAAGCCCCTCAAGATGTTCATTGCTCTAGTCATTTGATCATCAAGACTTTTGTGAGTGGAGATTAGGGTTTTGACCATTCATCAGGTAAAATCAGGATTAGGGTTTGAGGCATCAAGATACAACACTTAAGGGAATCATCAAGAACATAATTTTATGGTCTTCAAAATGTATCAAGATGTTCAACATTACCTCATGATCACAAATTCAATTGGTTGGAAGTCATTTGATTCAACTGCAAAAAGTCAACTGGCCAAAAGTCAAACTTTGACTTTTGAGGTTTTTGGTCAACCATGATCCTATCAAGTAAAATTTCATGAAAACTTTGCTTATGTATGGTTTTGGTCAAGTTTAAATATGAATTTCAAGTTAACTTGCAAAAGAGGCAATACTGATCCTTTTGAAATTTGTTTAAGTTACAAAAATTTGTTAGCAAGTAGGTGACTTCAAGGTTGTAACTTCTTTATCAAGCATCCATTTTGAGCAAACAAGGCCTACAATTCAAGATTTAATATGATACTACATCATGGTGAAAATTTTGGATTCAAAATCATTCCTCAATTTAGGAACAGGGAAAAATTGGATCTCAAAGTTGTGAAATTGTCTAAAAAACAGAGAATTTTTTCTAAGTGTTTTTCAGCCTTAACATCCAATTTTCATGGCCAGTTTTATCCATGATACAAGTTGATTCCCTTCAAGTGTTCAACATAAAAGTTGTATTGGATGATGCCATATTTCCATTTATACCAAGAGGAGATAACTTTGTTGCTTGAGCATGATGTTATGGTGGAGCAAAGTGACCATGGTGAGGCAGATTTTTATATCAAATTGTATGTCACTTTTCATGTCCAACCAAGAGTTTGGCCTCTTGGTTCACAAAACCCTTGAATTTCACCTCTAATACTCATAATTTTTTATGTTTAGCATGCTTAAACACCTCATTACACAAAGCATCCATGAATTGTCCAAACCTTTGGCCATAAATGGATTAAAGTGAAAAATGCATTTTTTGCCAAAATCTTCAAAATCTTGCTTTACATCCTTGAGCCTTGTAAACATGAAAATTCACCTGATCATACTATATCTCTACATCAGAAACACCCAACCGTTAACCATAGAAAGAAGCCATACCATTTGCGTTCATCCAAAGCTAATCCATAAAGCATTTTTTAGCCATTTTTGTTTGAATTGAACCAATGAGAAGCTATTAACTCTTGCTTAGGATCCAAACCTCTTCTATGATCAGATTACAACCTATATAAAAGGCCAATCCACCTCAGTTCTCAAACACACATGAATTTCCACATAAATCACCATTAAAGCTCTCATTTTTCACTTAAAAACCTTATCATCGGATTTGTCAATCCCTCCAAGTTTTATCCAGTTTTCCCATTGACTCATCATCCATAAACATCACAAAAAAATTTGTATGCATTAGTTGGTGGTTGTAACACCCGTTTCTAGCTATCCAACTTTCACTTTTTCACTTATAAGAAGACGTGGCCAGAAGGATTCACACAGTTTCAAAGAAAAGTAAGCATTACAATACACTCCTGGAGGTTCAAGGAAACTAACCACATTGTTTTCCATCTCTGAAAGTACCTATGAAAGAGAAATAAACTCCCTCTGTTAGGTAAGTTTTTTCTAACTTGGATATTCTACATGTCCATATGCTTGATTAATCTACATGTTCTTGAATATTATTTTGTCATGATACTTATCCTACCTCAATGATGTATCTTTGAATTTCCTTGGCATATGTTCTTGCTTAATACTTGTCCATTCTTTATCCATATATGTTGATTTTATTTAGGGTTTAGTCTTCACCTCACCATGTTTAGATGTTGTATACTTTTTCTTGTGCACTTGATGTTTAGTATTGACTTTATCATGTATAGTTTATGGCATGTTACTTGATTCATACTTTGATCATTCCATCACTTGGTTTAGATGTTTATACTTTATATGTCTATGTCTTGACCATGACGCTTTCCATGTTATGTCTTTGATGCTTTGAATCACTTTTCTTTGACATGTTTTACTTGTCTCACATGATTGATCTTAATTTGACTTGTCTTATTGACTTATGATTAGTCTTCCTATACATGTTTGCCGTGATGCTTTCTTGAAATGATCATGCATTCTTTCCTTGATACATGACATGGTGTATGCTTTGATTCATCTCTCTTTGACATGTTACTTGTTGATATTTGTTTTAATTGATGCATTTGGTTACTTGCTTATTAATTGCTTACTTGGTTTGACCTTGTCTTTATCACATTTATGTTTTCCTTTGAGTTTGTTAGTCCACTTTGAGCTTTGTCTTTTGTTTGCTCACTTGATGTTGATCATTACTTGCTTTGTGTTTCACATGTTCCCTTAGGGTTTCTTAATTCAATTCTATCTTTGATAGATTGAATTAAGATAGAAATAGGACTCGTATCCAAGTATGACATCACTTAGGTTAGAAGTTCCCCTCAATCTCAACTCTAAGTTCACTATTGCATGACAACATTAGGATTTCAAGTCTCCCCTTAGAATTTGTTTCTTTCTTTTGCATTGCATCCTTTTAAAACAAAAACTTCTTTTCCAATCAAAAATCCAAAAACACTTAATAATTTAAAACACTTTCAAAATTAAAGGAGGAAATGTTCAAGTACCACTTGAGATAGTTCTCCTAACAAAAACACAAACCAAATCCAAAATTATTTTACCACTTGGATTTTCTCTTTAAAACCATTCAAAAAGTACATGTTAATTTTATTCTACACAATACATCAGCGTGCGAGTCTCCAAAGGTCGGGCGGCAAACGTTAACTGTTAAAGAGAAAACTTAGTATCATCCATAAAAAACACACAACAAACAAACATTTTGAGTCGAACTATGGCGATCTGATTCCTTCGGGATACATAGGCACGAGGTTTAACCCTCGAGGCAAGCACATTAATAAAAACCTTCTTTTTTTTCTTCTTAAAACTCGTTTCCCTTTATCCAGATTATTCATGCATTTTCCCTTAACAAGTAAGCATTAGATATACACACCCTATGAATAGAAATAACAAGAGTGGATCCCGTGGAGTACCACGAACGTGAGGGGTGCTAATACCTTCCCCTTGCATAATTGACTCCCTTACCCGAGATTTGGTTACGAGACATGTTAGAACAAGATTTGGATCTATGTTTAAATATCTCTGTTTTGATGATAACAATACATATATTTTATGAAGACCAATTTTAGTTCTAATAGCTTCATTGAGTGTGCAGATATTATATTTCTAGATAGTCTTAATCAAGATATCATCATAATCACTTTATCACTCAGAAGACAAAAAAATTAAGTTCTTTCTAATGAAACATCAATAGTTCTATTGAATGATGTATGTTCGACAAGAAAAGAATCTCAATGAGTTTCTAAGAAGAACTCAAGCTTCCAATGTAAAGTTCATAAATCAAGATTTGTTCATCAGAAGAGTTGTTGATCATATCTCTGAAGACAAAGTCAAGATTCTGAAGAATCGGATAGTTCACGGAATACGAACTTCTATTCAATGTCAGAATTATTCCATCAGAAGAAATGGTCAAAGAAAGAAAGATCTTGTGGACTCATTTAAAATCAACATCATATAGCCCACTGGAAGACAAGATCAAAGAATAATATCTTCTCAAGTAAATCTACTCAACAGAAGAACTATTGTGACTGTTTCTAAAGAAACATCAACAGTTCTAAGGAATGTTGAATGTTCATCAAAAAGGGAATCAAGTATGTTCTCCGAAAGCGTCACTCTAAATATAAAAAATGAAGATCTCATATATCTAGAGAAAATAATTCAAAGATCAGAAACCAAGATGTAGGTGACATAAGTTGTTGCTTCTAACTTAATCCAAAGATCAGAATTCAAGAGATCAGAAAGAAGGAATTCAACGTCAAAATCAGATGTACTGATATAAGCTTCTGCTTCATATATCAGACATCATAGATACAACTTAGAAAAGCTAATTATCAAGAATCAAGGATCAATTTAAGACGAAGTGGATCAGAAAAGCTTTCACTCAAAGAAGTTGTTCCTCAGATAAGTTATTACTTTTGTATCTAAAGATAATGTTCAAATATATGAAAGACTCTGACTCTACAACAAAGAATAATTTGTTGGATCATTGTTGTGATGCGGTGGGAGAACTGACTTGAGGTTTTGCGTTTGTGTTTGCAAATGGTGCGGTTAGCAAGAGTCGCCACCGACTTTTCTTTTATCCAAAAGGAAAGGTAAAAAAGCACAGGAAAGACCTTTGAGATGTTTTCTTGAGTTCGGGGGGGGGGGGGGGGGGGTAGATTATGAAAAGGGAAGGTTCTAGCACCCTTTTCATCCATGGTTTTCCATGGGCTCGTAGTTACTTGTTTAGATCACTTGCTTTGCTTTGTTTGAAATGGTATTTGATGTGGTTTTGAAAGTATTTTGTAAAAGAGACCATTCGTTTAGGCAATCTTTGTAATGATTCTCGTTCGTAAGAATGTATACAAACATGTTTGTCTTTTGAAAAAAAATTCAATGTTTTATAAAAGGTTTTGAAATGTGTGTGTGTTTGTTTTTGAAAATAGCAAGGATTGTTTTGAAACGGAGCAAGTAACTAGAAGCTATCTACCTACTCAAATGTCTTTCTTGTGCATTTTTATTCCTTTGACATTGTTGACTTACCATTAATTTGGTAAGCAACCCTATCTTTGGATGTAAATGGGACGGGCGTGGGTCATCGTATAACCATGATAGCAATGTTGCCAAGTATCTTAGCAATTTTTGAGGGACTAAGATCATTTTGTTTTAGGCAACCTTGAATAGTGTCATCGAGGGATTATGATCTTATATTTGTTTTTTTTGCCAAGATACTTAGCGTGCGTAACATGGTCATTTTATTTTAGGCAACCAAGTGGGAGAAACCCTAAGGGTGCTTGTGTGCAAAGTGTGTTATTTTCATGCTTTTGTCTTGCATTTAGGGTTTTCTATTTGCTTTGTTTTTTGTTCTTGTCATGCAAACCATAATTACTAAGTGTTGTACCCCAAAATTTGCCCTCCCATATTCTTCAAAATTTTCCAAGTCAAAGCTTCAAACATCTCCCCAAAGGTTGCACAGTTCAAGGGCCTCCTAAACAGTCAAAATTAGGGTTTTGGTTCTGGCAAGGTAAATGAAGTTTCCAAGGGTCTAATCAAGTCTCACATGCCTATAAATATGATCAAGCATCCTCATACCAAGTTTCAAGACTTACAGCACAAAATTGCACAGTCAAAAACCCTAATTGCACTACAGTCAACTGTAGGGGCAAAATGGTCATTTGACAGTCAAAAGTCCAAATTTTTGGTCAACATCTCATTTTGAAGCCACAAACATCATTTTATCAAGGCTTGATCATGATTCTCAAAGCTTGGCTCAAAAATCAGCAAGATGCAAAAGTTTCCATATTTGGACAGTTGAAAAAGTCAACTGTAAATTGACCAGGGCATAACTTCTACATGGTTTATCGGAAAATTTCCATCCAAAGCTCATTTTGAAGATAAAGACATTTCCTACAACTCCTCTTCACACTTCAAGTCCAAGAAATGCTCTCACAAAAAGTTATCAATTTCAACATTATAGGTCATTTTCAAAAGTCAACAAAAAGGGACTTTAAGTCAAAGGCCATAACTTGAGATTGGTAAATCAAAATGACATGGGACTAAAGGCATTGGTTAGAGGACTCAACTACCTTTCCAAAATGTCCTAGAACATGAGCAAAGCTTAAAAATTGAGCAAGTTATGCCTTGTGGAAGTTGGGAAATTTTTGGATATTTTGAAAAGTCAACATTGATTCAAATGACCTAAAATTGCTAATGGGCCTCTTTTTCTTCCACAATTCATCATCCAAGGCATGTGAACGACCATTTGGCCCAAAGGGAAGTTTTTTATCATTTTTATTTATTTATTTGGATTTTTAATTATTAATAATTCATTTAATTAAATTAAATAGGTGAAAAATGTTAAACCTAATGTTTTAAATCTTTTTGTGCATAGAATAGGATCAATATTTCGTGCCCAATCAGATATAGAAGGAATTATGGTGATTGGATATGATCGAAGCCAAAATAGCATGAAAAAGATTTGAAAAGTTATGGCATAAAAATCAAATATCCTTTTCATCAATTCATGGATTTTCTGACCAAATTCTTTGACCTAATCATTCACCTATACATACTAATGCTAACCCTCGTGCCCATGACCTAAAAGCTGCGCCATACATAGAAAACCACACTTGAGTTTTTTGCTTAAAAATTGAAAACTGAAAACAGGGATACAAGGCGATTCAAGGCAAAATATATGTTCCATTGGCTTCCTGAGACATCAAGCAACATATTTGAATCGTTTTCCACATTCATAACGCCCATGATTGGTATACACAACTCAAACTTTTTCATGTAATATGCATATTCGTATTTCAAATTCCCAGCATTCTCATTGCATTTTATTCATGGATTTGTACTAATGAGACCATTCTGAAGCTAACTGTATAATCCAATTGAGTTTTCATGTGCTATACGCGAATCTTCCATTGTTGTTTTTTAGGGTTCTTCAGCTTTCGAATTAGGGGTTTCCAGATACTGTAAAATTGGATCACCATGATACCATGACCACACTCAGCGCGTTTGGACGATCAGAATAGCACCCTTGCGCCTAATTTATACTCAAAGATGGCTTAATCGCTATTATTGTATATGGCCTGTTTTGGGGGGGTTCAAAACCCCCGCTAACCCTTTTGCATTTTCAGGAAGAAACAAAACCACGAAGAAGATGATGAAGTGGCCATCAGTAATTGGTTGATTCAAATTTTTCGCGCGAAAAGAGCACTAACTCGTGTTTTCTTTTATATTAATTGTTAGTTATTATATAAACAAAGTGAGCAAATGGAGCAGGTGGCAAAGCGTCTTGGTGGTAACCCCTGGGACCTGGGTTCGATCCCAGGTCCCCCACCCCTTTCATGTTATTTTTCTCCTAATGCTTATGTGCAGCTTCAGTGCTAAGGTGTATCATACATCATCAGCATCAAGACATCCACGTGCCTGCTGAGATGAATCAAAGGGTCCAGATTGGGAGAACCTCCTAAGCATTAGTCAATAGAGGTACACGCTGGCACAAAATTCAACCAGGCTTTGCAAAAGATGGGCCCAAATTGCTACAATACACCTCTCAATTGGGGACAGACCCCCCTAGGTTTGCAAGCTTTTTACATTTTTTTCCATTCTTTTTATTTATTTCAATTATTGTTTTTTTTAATTAATTTAATATTTTCATAAAAACACAAAAACAATATAAAAATCAGAAAAAGACAAAAATAAGTATTTTTTATTTAATATTTTAATATTTTGTAAATAAACATCATTAATTGATTTTAGTGTTAATTTAGGTATTAAATCTTAATGTTTTCAATAAAACCTAAAAATTGATAGAATTAGGGTTTCAAATCTTTTTCATTCTTTTTTTTCCTTTTTTCACCATGATTAAATATTATTTATTTTTATAAGTCAAGTTGCAATTAATTAATTAGGCTTAATTTTAGATAATTGTCATATTTTCTTAATAAATAAAAAATTGTAGAATTAGGTTTTTAATTCCATTAAATTCTCATAAATACAAAAAACCAAAAATGATTTCTTTTTCTTTAATTTAATTAATTTGCTAATAATTTAATTTCATTAAAAAGGGTCCAACGCCCTCGTTTCTAATTTTAATTCAATTCGCGTATTTACTTCTTTTTCTTTTAATTATTTATGTACCTCTCCCAAAGCCTTGTAAACTCGGACGTTTTAATCTTTCGCACTTTTACTTTATTTTCTTTATTTTCTGTCAAATCGGGTCCTGGAAATTTTGGCGATGTGGACCCGCGCCTTTTGTAATAGCTTAGAATTTTATCTTTTCCCGCAACTTTTTAACTGTTAAACAAATGGCATGCAAGAATGAATGACGAAAATAAAAACAAACGCATAGATCACTTTGACATGACAAGATAAATATAAACGAACGTGACACACAAATCACACACCACCCCTAGGGTACGCCTCACTGTTGCCTTGCCTCGAAAGGTGATCGTCGAGTAGAGGATGTTTTAGTAAGTCCTCATGATCCGGGAACCCGGCATGAGGGTAGCTTCTAAGGTATCTTCCTATTACTCCGGTGATCACACTGTCGCCTTGTCCCTCGAAACGTGGCCGTCGACTATAGGACGTCTTAGTGAGTCCTTATGTTCCATTGATCTAGTTGCCTCAAAACGGTTGCCTCGGAACAAGTTGCCTCGGAATAGTTACCTCGGAATAAAAGATCAATGGCATAAGGGTAGCTCCTAAGGTATCTTACCTTTGCTTGGTGGCCACACTGTCCTAAAACTCGAATTGACCCGAACACCTCCAACGGTGGTGCTACCTACCTCTCAATGGTGGGATGGCACTACTTTAAAGGACATTTACACAGACGAATTCCTTAGGGTAGGTGGGTTCTCGTAGATACTTGCTCTAAATTTCAAAACAAAAATTCAAACATACTTTTCACACCGACACCTTTTCAAAAAGCTTTCGAAAGCAATTTTTCAAACACTCTTGAGGACTGATACAAGAGTCGAACTGGAATTTTCAAAGAAACTTTTTTAAAACCCACAGTTGAAAAGCAAACAAACAATTTTGAAAACACAAGTGAGCAAGTATCTAAGAGCCCATGGATAACCATGGATAGAAAGGGTGCTAACACCTTCCCTTTCTATAACCTACCTCCCGAGCCGAGAGCAATCTCTATAAGGAATTTTTCTGTGCTTTTGTCCTTTCCATTTGGAGAAAATAAAAGACGGTGGCGACTCTTGCTTACCGCGACATTTCGCGAACCAGCGTTAAACAGTCAGTTCCAGATCCACCGATCACACTAAGCATAGTATATAAAGCGATAAATTGCGTAAAATAAACTAAGTTATTACAACAATTATTATGGGAGGGGGATACAAGTTTGAATAGGGATTTTGCACAAATATAAACCTAAATATATTATTACACCCAAATTGAATATTGCGCGAATTAAATAAATACAAGGCAAATATTTAAAATGCAATGCAATGGATTTATGTAAAAAATGTTTTGATGTTTTTTTTTGTATGAGAAAAATGATTTAATTTAAAAACCCTAGAAAAAGGAAAATAATATTATTTTTTTGAGAGGGATGAAATCCTAATTTTTTATTCAAAGAAAATAATGTTTCATATTATTATTTTTGTACATTTTTTGTATAACAAAAATAATAAATAAGATTAAATTGTAAATATTAAGAATTAAATATGTATAAAAATAAGTATTTATGAGTACAAATAGTATAATAAAAATATTAAGTATTTTTTATTATATTTATAAATTATTTAAGAAAATAGAATCTATTTGTCAAAATAAACTATTTTTATGTGAGAAAATAAATAAATAAAATAAAATAAAAGTGTGAAAATAAATAAATCATTTTTTGGTATTTTTTATCATTAAGAAAAATATATGAAAGTAATAAAAATAAAAATATGAAAGAAAATGCAAAAATATAATAATAAAAACTAGTCAGGGGGGTGTAGTAGCAATACAGGGGGTGTGATTAGTGAAAACAAAAAGGCCAAAGCTTCCAAAAAGCCCAGAAGCCACTCCATCCATGTCCTTGGTCTTCTTCTTCGTGCGCCATAGTTCAAATATGTAACTTGATCATGCTTGCATAAAAACAAAAACTCATAACATGAAACATGTGGCATTTGAGCTCACGATTCCAACAATATAAATTTTGTAACCTAACTCTCAAAGATCAGAGAGAATTTTGGAACCCCTAATTCGTGACCTAGAAATTTCAGCATATTCAATCTTCAAATTCTCTTAGCACAAGTAATATAAATTAAAAGTATGGATATGTACAGCTTTGTCATGATAAGGGCTACATTTTTTCTTCACAAATCGTGGCTTGAAGTTGCCTATTCAGAGAGATAGAGTTTAAGAAATTACCTCCTTCAGCTAGATTTGTGTAGGACAATGTAGGGACTTTAATGGAGGCCTGGTGATTGTTTAAGCTTCCTTGAACTTCCCTGAAGCTATTCCAATGCTTAGCTTGCTTTGAGGATGACTGAAACTCTCTAGACAAGTCAAGCTGCAAGCTTCTAAAGTGAAAATGGTGGATGCTGAAACAGGGGTTACAGAACCAGGGTAATGGCTTGGATTGCTTTGGTATGATGTTTATGAGATGCTTGAAGTGTTTAAACAGAAAACGCACGAGCCAAATGAGAGTTGGCTATGGTTTTGCAGAAACTATGTGTTTTGGAAGAATTTTGGTGTTTTTGAATTTGAGAGTGTTTCAGCTTCAATCCAATCGTGCTATGCATTGTAACAAGTTTGTAAATATGTAGAGAAGTGATCCAAAGTCAGCCCTTACTAGCTGTGCAAGCTTTGGACCTTTTCACCAACTTTCTTGCTTTTGAAGTAAAGTGAAGTGACCATACTCACATGCCTGTACTTGCTTGCTTGAGAGCTGCAAAGAGCTTGTACAATTTTCTTGAGAGCTGTGTAGTTTGTATGTACCAAAGGGACATATTCAATGCTCAAGATTGACAAAGTTGCAAAAGCTTCTCTTTATGAAAATGGCATTGTGAACTTTATGCCAAAAATGGAAATACACCTTGTACAAAGCTTCAAAAGCAAAGATAAAGCCTTTGTAAACTGAGTTTGAATTTAATTATGGAGTGTAAAGAAAGCTTAGGACCTGTAAAGCAAGATACAACCATCATAGATCTGATTTGCAACTTGATGCTTTGTAAAAATGGCTTGATCAAAAGTGAGAAAATGCCAACTTCCCTTCTTCGATTCTCCCTACTCAAAAATGATATTGGAGAGTTCTTGGACATTTTGGAAAGCTTGAAATGTTCTCTATAATCCATATTTGAAATGAATTTTGAGATACCTCTTGGAACTAGGTGAAAAATGTCTATGAAGTTGGGTACAAAACCTGCCTAAATTAGGGCAAAATTTTACTAAGTTAAGAAGTTCATGGACCTATACTCACAAATTCATAACTTGAGATCCAAGCATCTTTTGGGAAAAGTTTGTGAACAAAGTTGTAGATTCCATGGAGGACTATAACTTTCATGTTGGAAGTTTTCTTTGAATCAAAATGCATCATGGTGAAAAAGTGGTGGAAAGTTGGGA
Source organism: Vicia faba (assembly GCA_948472305.1). Classification (NCBI taxonomy): domain Eukaryota; kingdom Viridiplantae; phylum Streptophyta; class Magnoliopsida; order Fabales; family Fabaceae; genus Vicia; species Vicia faba. The sequence goes on from OX451741.1 coordinate 300,394,120, forward strand.
AAAAATAAGAAAATTTTTATACTTAGAAAAATTCTAAGTTATGAAAATTTTCAAATTAAAACCCTAATTTTAAATTTTGAGTTTCTTGGTGAACAAGTTTCATATTTTGACATACATTGATGAATTATGACCCTTGGCACTTGATTTTGACCAAAAAATCAAAGTTTGACTGTTCAGTGCACAATTGACTTTTGATCACTTGACTGCAAAATTCATCTGTCAATCCAATGAACTTGAGATCTTTTGAACCATGTAATTAGGTCAAGATGATGCCATTGAACCCTTGGAATCATGTTTGAACTCAATTGGTCTTTGGCTAGGTTAAAAATCAGAAATTGCCCTTTCTCAATCAAAACCCTAATTTTGACCATTTTGCCCTTTTGATGATTTGATCAAATTTCTTGAGGAGTTGTGATCCAAACTTGATCAAATGGTACATATGAGTCTAAAATGTTGATGTGGATCAAAAATTATGGAGTTTGACTCTAAATTGGCCATGGTTGACTTTTTCCCCAATACAACTGATTTTTAGGTCAACTGTCCAACTGACTGATCAAAAATATGGTTCAAGGCTTGAAACTTAACATGAACAATATTAGGGGTCCAAAAAGATGTATGGAAGTCACATGAAGCATTGGTGGTCCAAAAATCCTTGTGCAAACTCAAACCCTAATTTTGGGTTATCAGTGCAAGATGAGATGTCTTGAGCTGACCAAACCCTAATCTTGTCTTGAGTCCAAGAAGTCTTGTGAGAAAAATCTTGATAAAATGAGAGGGAAAATTTTGGGGTACAACAACTGCCCCTGTTCAATATTCTTGAACCTGAAGAGTTAGATTGGCGAGTTTTGTCGTTCGTGACTCGAAGGTAAAAGATGATTGGACACTAGAGTGCCCATAAATTTGCACTCGACGAAGTGTAGTTGAGGGAATGGGCTTAAAGATGCCATTTGGAGAGATGATAGAATCTTGTTGGAGATGGGCTTGTAGATTCCATCCAAGAATGTTTGCTAAGTCGTAAGTTATACGTCAGAAGAATAAGTATCAGAATGGTATCCGCGTCGGGAACGTATCTGAGCTGTATCTAGAGACTTGAAATCTGAATGAGAAATAGAATATCATCTGTGTCTGGAGCGTATCTGAGCTGTATCTGAACTTGAAATCTGAATGAGCAATAGAATAGCGTCTGTGTCTGGAGCGTATCCGAGTTGTATCTGTACTTGAATCTGAATAAGTGACAAAATGGCAACCGTGTCTGGAGCGTATCTGGACTGTATCTTGAAGTTGAGGTCTGAATGAGTAATAGAATGGCTTTCGTGTCAGGAGCGTATCTAGATTGTATCTGAATTTTAAAACTGAGTGATTATCAAAAAGGCTTCCGTGTCTGGAGCGTATATGTACTGTATCTGAAAGTTGAATCTGACTGAGTAGCAGAATGACTTCCGTGTTTGGAGTGTTTCTGAACTGTATCTTGAAAGATGAATCTGAATGAGTAACAAAATGACTTCCGTGTCTGGAGTGTATCTGTACTGTATCATGATTGCATATTGTTAATCGGTAGCTGTTAATCTTATCCTGAAAAGGGTAAAATGTTAGCTAAAAACACAAAGTTATGTTGCATGAAATGTATGATGAAATATATGTGTTTTGTCAATGTTTATGATATATGGATGTAATGTATGCGCATGTAAGCTGATTTGTTGTATTGCTGAGGAAAATAAATCCTTGATTTCTGTTGAGGATATGTTGGTTCTTCATGTCTTGAAGTTGGAGTATTGACAAAAATTCTGTTGTGAGCAATGCCATATACTGCCTGAGTAATCTGCTTGGGGAATCCAGAGAACTTTGATGACTTCTACTGGGGGTTACACAATGGGAATCCTTGTTCTGCTGGGGAATAAAGAAGACTCTGTGGGGAAGAAAACTTATTCCTGTTTGGAAAAAGTTCAGGAGTTTCGGTTGTCTGCCACTCTACTGGGGAGTTAACCTAGGTTGGGGGGAGACAAAAGTTAATTGTTATCTGGTTGATTTTCAGGCTTCAAGATAACTTGTTGGGGAACTTGGAGAAACTGAATGGTTTCCGCTGGGGATTGATAGTTCGAAGTTTTGGCTCCACTGGGGATCTTAATGATGTACTGTAGGGATTTCTCATGGAATAGCCTAAAGACGTTTTCCTATCCTTTCAATCTGTCAGTAATTGTTCTTTTTCATTCTGTTTATTTGTAAACAGTAATTATGTTCAAATGCATATGTTCATTAATGAATCATTCGACGTTTTTGCAAATAAAAACACAAGTGTAAAGAAAAAGGCAAATAGTTTTTCTGTACTTTGAAAGATATATCTTTGTATTTACTTTGAATAATTATTTTGTACAAAGGAGACAGACATCCTAGTAAGAGGATAGTGTCAGAAAAGTAAGAAAAATTTATACAAAGAAAGATAGCTATATGTGATAATACCGTTGCAAGCAGTTGGAGGACAGGCTGAATGCTATGGAGATACAACAGGTACCTGGGCTGGATTTTGGAGATTTGGGTTTGTCTACCGGTGTGATTATTCCTCGTAAGTTCAAAGCACCATCTTTCACTAAGTACGACGGGGCGTCTTGTCCCAAGCTACATCTCAGGTCCTATGTTTGGAAGATTCAACCGTACTCAGTGGATAAGAATCTGTGGATCCACTTCTTCCAGGAGAGTCTTTCAGGGACTCATCTCGAATGGTTCTATCAGCTGGATGGGACCAAGGTTCGTAACTGGGAGGAGTTGGCTACTGCTTTCTATAAGCAGTATCAGTATAATGCCGACCTTGCCCCTACACGTACCCAACTCCAGGGTATGTCGTTAGGTTCAAGTGAAGGTTTTAAAGAGTACGCTCAGAAGTGGAGAGATCTGGCTGGCAGAGTGCAGCCTCCGTTGACTGATCGGGAGTTGGTGGACATGTTCCTGGGGACCCTATCTGGGCCATTTTTCAACCATCTTATCGGTAACTCGTCTGTAGGGTTTACTGATCTTATTCTGACCGGAGAGAGAATTGAGGCTGGGTTGAAGTCTGGAAAGATTCCGAAGGGTGCATCGTCTAGTTCAGAGAAGAAACCCTTCAAGAAGGAGGCTAGTGCTGTATATGGCTCTAGAAGACAAGAGAAATCTGAGCGCCGCCAATCTGTCAGTGCGGTAATGATTGCTAAGCCTGCTGCCGCTCCTCGGCAAACCAATCCTCAAAGGACTGAAAGACCCCGGAGAGAGTTCACCCGTTTGAGCATGACCCTATCCCAAATCTTGCCGCAGTTACTATCCACCAATCTAGTGACTACCAGAGAGGCGCCAAAGGCTGTGAACACTGGCTCCCCCAAATACAACCCAAATGCTCGTTGTGCTTATCATTCTGATAGCCCGGGGCATTCCACTGATGACTGTTGGGCATTAAGGAATAAGATGCAAGACCTTATTGACGCGAAAGAGATACAGTTCGAAGCGCCTGAGAGGCCGAATGTGGTGACTGCTCCAATGCCTCAGCATGGGTTAAATGCTGTTGATGAAAATGTTTACGCTATTTCTATGAATGATCTAGCCACTCCCTTGAAGACTGTCAAGAGGAACCTAATGCTGGCCGGTTTATTTCCGGGTTGCAGTGAGGGTTGCCTGTTCTGTGTTGTTTCCCTCTCTGGTTGTCCCTTGCTGAAGTTAGGCATCCAAAGCCTAATGGATAGCAAGGAGATTCTGTTTAAGAAGTCTGTTGTTCAGTTGATTCCGGTAGAAGAAGTTTATGTGGTTACCATCTACAATAATCCAATCAAGGCTCTCCCAAGGAAGCCTGTTCAAATCATGACTGTTGCACCTGTTGTTATCACTGTTCCGGGGCCTCTTCCCTACGTATCTGATAAAGCTGTCCCCTGGCATTATGGGGCAGACGTATATGTGAATGGAATCAAACAAGAATTCAACACTGGCGCCAGTATCTGCGATATCACTGGCCCAGCCAAGGTTACCCGCAGTGGCAGGCTCTTCTCGCCTGACATTGCACCGCCCGCTACTCAAAGACCCCTCCTTATAACACCTACAAGTGTACCTGTTCCTGTTGCTGATCAAGTTGTTTCCCCTGCTGCCGAGTCGTCTAATTCTCGGGGCAAAGGGATTGAAGTTGAGCCTGCCCGGATGGAGGCACCAATACCTATAACTGCTGAAGCCTCCCAACAAGAAATGGAGGAAATCTTGAAAATAATAAAGAAGAGTGACTTCAATGTTGTGGAACAGCTGGGGCATACGCCTTCCAAGATCTCAATGCTCTCCTTGTTACTGTGCTCCGAGGCCCATGCTAAGGCCTTAATTTCATTTCTCAAGACGGCCCATGTGCCACAGGAGACATCTGCAGTCCAGTTCACTGATTGCGTAGCAAATCTGACAGCGGACAATGGCTTAGGTTTCTCAGATGCTGACCTGACTGCAAAGGGAAGGGACCACAATGACGCTCTGCATGTCTCTATTGAATGCAGGGGAACTACTCTGGCGCATGTGTTGGTGGACACTGGTTCTTCCTTGAATGTGTTACCTAAGAAGGCCTTAGACCGTCTGGATTGTGAAGGCCTAGAACTGAAACCCAGCAATATTATCGTCAGAGCCTTTGACGGTTCCAAGAGGATGGTTCATGGAGAGGTTGACATTCCTATTCGTGTGGGTTCTCAGGTGTTTGACTCTACCTTTTATGTGATGGATATCCGTCCATCGTACTCTTGTCTACTGGGTCGACCTTGGATCCATAAAGTTGGGGCAGTGACCTCTACCTTGCACCAGAAGCTGAAGTACCCCGTCAGAGGGAAGATCGTCACTGTGCAAGGAGAGGAGGAGTATATGGTGAGCCACTTGAATTCCTTCAGATATATTGAGATGGACGGGGAGTTTATTGAAACCCCCTTTCAGCATTTCGAAGAGGTACTTCCAATTTCAGCAGCAGCAGAAACAGCAGTTGAAGAAGATGTTCCTATGAAGATGGCTTCCCTAAAGGATGCCCGGGCTGTGGTTCAGAAAGGTGAATGTACTAACTGGGGCAGGCTTCCCGACTTTACACAAAAAACTGACAAATTTGGACTGGGTTTTACTGCAGAGGGTCAGAAAGCTATGCGGAAGGCGAAGACCGGAAGACCTCCTGTGCTCATTACAAATCCAGGAGTGAATGCTGTTGGGGAGGATAATGAAGTGGATGAAGCTGAATTCAATAGCTGGATCTACCCGGCGACCGAAGGCGGATTGACCAATTGGATTGCCAAAGACCATACTCCTGTTACTTTTGTTACGCAGTAATAAACTTCTTTGTTTTGTTATTTGTAATAAACAATTAAAACTCTATGGCCCGGTGTCTTACCCGAGGCACCGTGGTTTCATTTGTGAGGGCATATAAATTGTCATTTCATATATCATAAATGAAAATCTTGGATGTTTTCTCGCATTTCAAATCTTATGCTCCTTTTCTGTCTTTCCTTCCTTTATATATTTCAAAACAGCTGTATTTACACACACTCACTCATACAGGTTTCAATCCACTCTGGATCTCACTGGTAACGACTCTGCTACTGCCAGTTATGACTTCGAAAATCCGATCAACTTAGCCGAAGACGAAGGTGAAGATGATTGTGAAGTGCCTGGCGAGCTTGCAAGACTGTTACTTCAGGAAGAGAGGGCAATTCAACCACACGAAGAGCCAGTGGAAATAATAAACTTGGGTACTGAAGCCAACAGGAAAGAGGTAAAGATTGGTGCCAACCTAGAGCTCAGCGTGAAGCAACGGTTGACTAAGATGCTACATGATTATGTGGAGATATTTGCCTGGTCCTACGAAGACATGCCCGAGTTGGACACCGATATTGTGGTCCATCACTTGCCTACTAAGGAAGACTGTCCTCCGGTTAAGCAAAAGGTCCGCCGTATGCGTCCAGAGATGTCTGAAAAGATCAAAGCCGAGGTTATGAAACAGTTTGATGCCGGGTTCCTTGCAGTGACTTCTTACCCTCAGTGGGTTGCTAATGTGGTGCCGGTACCAAAGAAAGACGGTAAGGTCAGAATGTGTGTCGACTACAGGGATCTGAACAGGGCCAGCCCCAAAGATGACTTCCCCCTACCTCACATTGATGTCCTTGTTGATAATACAGCTCAGCATAAGGTGTTCTCTTTCATGGATGGTTTCTCAGGGTATAATCAAATCAAGATGGCACCTGAAGACATGGAAAAAACTACATTTGTTACTCAGTGGGGCACCTTCTGCTACAAGGTCATGCCTTTTGGACTGAAAAATGCTGGGGCAACCTACCAACGTGCCATGGTTGCTTTATTTCATGATATGATCCATCATGAGATAGAAGTGTATGTTGACGACATGATTGCAAGGTCTCAGACTGAGGAAGAGCACCTAGATCATCTGCAGAAGTTGTTTGACTGGTTAAAACTGTACAAGTTGAGGTTGAACCCGAACAAGTGCACCTTCGGGGTAAGATCTGGGAAGTTGCTAGGCTTCGTTGTAAGTGATAAGGGTATTCAAGTGGACCTTGCCAAGGTCAAGGCTATTCAAGAGATGCCAGTTCCTAGGACAGAGAAAGAAGTCAGAGGCTTTTTAGGACGCCTGAATTACATTGCTCGGTTCATCTCACACCTGACTGCTACCTGTGAGCCAATCTTCAAGCTGCTGAAGAAAGATCAGGTAGTACGTTGGAATGATGAATGTCAGGCTGCTTTTGACAGAATCAAAGAGTATCTCCAAGAACCACCCATTCTTATGCCACCGGTTGAAGGGAGACCTCTGATACTATACCTGACAGTACTTGACAACTCAATGGGGTGTGTGCTGGGGCAGCATGACGAGTCTGGCCGAAAAGAGCATGCCATTTATTACCTTAGCAAAAAGTTTACCGACTGTGAGACCCGATACTCACTGCTTGAGAAAACTTGCTGCGCTTTGGTATGGGCTGCTCGCCAGCTGAGACAGTATATGCTAACTCATACCACCTTGTTGATCTCAAAGATGGATCCTATAAAGTACATATTTGAAAAGCCTGCTCTGTCTGGGAGAATTGCAAGATGGCAAATGATCTTGACGGAATACGACATTCAGTATACGACCCAGAAGGCCATCAAGGGAAGTGTATTGGCAGACCACTTGGCACATCAGGCAGTAGACGACTATCAGTCAATGAACTTCGAGTTTCCAGATGAAAGCATCATGATTGTGACTGATTGGGAAGTACCTGGGCCGGATGAAGGACCTGAGGAAGGATCCCGATGGTCTATGCACTTTGACGGAGCCTCCAACGCTTTGGGAAACGGTATTGGTGCTGTAATCATATCTCCTCAAGGCACTCATACTCCACTCACTGCCCAGCTATGTTTCAACTGTACCAACATCATGGCAGAGTATGAGGCATGCATCATGGGCCTTCAAGCTGCGATCGACTTAAGGATCAAGTTTCTGAGTGTCTTCGGAGATTCCGCTCTTGTGATCAATCAGATCAAAGGAGAGTGGGATACGAAACATCCGAATCTTATTCCTTATAGAGAATTTGTGTTGACCTTGATCCCCCACTTCACGAAGATAACCTTTGAACACTTTCCAAGAGAAGAGAATCAGTTAGCGGATGAGTTAGCTACAATGTCTTCTATGTTCAAGGTCAAATGGGATAATGAGGCTCCCCGGATCATCATCTGGAAACTGGACGAACCGGCATACTGTTGTGATCTCGAGACTGAATTGGTGACTGAGAAGCCTTGGTACCATGAAGTGAAGAGATATCTGGAAGCCCAGGAATACCCTGAAAGTGCCTCTGTCAATGATAAAAAGTTTCTGAGAAGGTTCGCAGCAAAATTCTTCCTTAGCAACGACATCTTGTACAAGCGAAACCATGATTCGACCTTGCTGCGTTGTGTGGATAAGACTGAAGCAGAAAGGATCATGGAAGAGTTACATGAAGGGACCTTTGGTACACATTCCAGTGGGCATACTATGGCTAAGAATATCCTTCGGGCAGGGTATTACTGGTCCACTATGGAAGCTGACTGCTACCAACATTCTCGGACATGCCATAAATGCCAGATTTATGCAGACAAAGTGCATGTTCCTCTAGTTCCTCTGAATGTTCTGACTGCGCCTTGGCCGTTTGCAATGTGGGGCATAGACATGATCGGGGAGATTAAACCTACGGCATCTAACGGGCATCGCTTCATCCTGGTAGCAATTGATTATTTCACGAAGTGGGTTGAAGCAGCTTCCTACGCTACGGTAACCAAGACTGTTGTGGCACGGTTCATTCGGCACAACCTGATTTGTCGATACGGCGTCCCAGAAAGAATTATTACAGACAACAGTACCAATCTCAATAACAAGATGATCACTGAGCTCTGCGAGCAGTTTAAGATACAGCACCACAACTCTTCTCCTTACAGACCGAAGATGAATGGGGCTGTAGAAGCAGCAAATAAGAACATCAAGAAAATCGTGCAGAAAATGACAGTGACTTATAAAGATTGGCACGAGATGTTACCGTTCGCTCTACATGGGTATCGTACCTCAGCTAGGACGTCAACCGGGGCAACTCCTTTCTCTTTAGTTTATGGTATGGAAGCGGTCTTACCGATCGAAGTGCAAATACCCTCTCTCCGGATAATGAAGGATGCAAATCTTGATGAAGATGATTGGATCCAGACACGACTTGATCAGTTAAATCTTATTGATGAAAAGAGACTTGCTGCTATCTGTCATGGTCAGACGTATCAGAAACGGATGATCAGGGTGTTTAACAAAAAGGTCAGACCACAGGAATATCAAGTTGGGGATCTGGTAATCAAGCGAATCATCCTTCCTCAGAGTGATCCAAGGGGAAAATGGACCCCTACATACGAAGGGACATTTGTGGTTAAGCATGTGTTCTCAGGAGGAGCCATGATTCTAACCAATATGGATGGTGACGACCTTCCTCACCCCGCCAATGCAGACATAGTAAAAAGATACTACGCATGAAAAAGACCCGCTAGGCTGACATGCCTAGGCAAAAATTAGGGCTTCCCGGCGAACCAAAAGGGTTCGGGCAAAATGAGGGATGAAATAAAAAAAATCTGTACACCCGGCAAGTCGAAAACCTGAAAAGGCGGCTTGGGCAAAAATGGGTATCCCGGTGGACTGAAAACCCGAAAGGGCAGTCCAGGCAAAAGTTAGGGATAAAGCGTAATACTATGTCTCATTGGATCACTTTGCATCCAGAATCCGTTATCTACATCAAATTCAGACGGCATCGATCAGTCAGCTTCATCTTCGTTAAGGTCATCAAGTGATGAGACGCTCGGAGTTATAAAGGCAATAGCAGAGTTGAAACCCAGTGGGATCATTCATTTCACACAGCTATTTTATTTTCTCTTGTACAAAATTTGTATAAACTCTTTTGTTCAGCGGCGTTCTCTTACTAGGACGTCAGCCTCTTGTACATAAAACGCCTATTTTACAGGCCATTCAAAAATCAATACAAATACACTTTTCAGTTAAAATTTCCAATTGTTTTTTCCTTTTCTGTTTTGTTTTGCGAAGAACGTCCAAGGTTCAATTTGTGATATATGCATTGACAACAATTTGCTAACTCATGAATATTTGCATGCGAAACAAAGGATTAATTACAGGTAACATTAGAAACAGAGGCAATAAAGAGTTGTCTAAGAAATCTAATTGTTCTATCCTCCAAGGTATCAAGGTAGGACCAACTAAAGAACATAACCAGATATCCTAATTCCCCAGAGAGTGAGCCAGCAAGCTATATTATCAAACTTAAGGAAGTTGGGTACCCTCCAGCAAGTCTCAACACTCCCCAGCAGTACATGTATTCTTAACAAGCATCCCCGGCAGTCTTGGTCTAAAGATTATTCCCCGGCGGTTTACCAACATTCAGTGGAGTCATCTTCCCGATACAGTTCAAAGCTTCCCTAAGAGAATCCAATCCAGCTCCCCCAGGAAAGTTGGAATCCATCTCCCTAAGCAGTAAGCTTATCCCCAGTAGATTCTGGAAGCTTATCCTCGCAGAGCACGAACGCGTCGCCCGGCTTTATTCAAAGAGTTATTTCCCTACCAGGATATAACTGGGTTATCCTCAGCCAAAAGCCACGGAAAGGTCGTCGTCAACACAGTTCTTTCTTATCCCCAGCGAAGTCTATCAGCACTTCCAACACAACAAGGGTATCGCCAGCAAAGTATCTCTCTCCCCACAGAGTATTGCTTCCCAGCAAGATCTCTAGAGTAATTTTATCCCCGCAGAGTAATCCATTCGCCAAGTCTATTCCTCAACGGAGTGATCTTCTCCTACTGGTATTCTTGCAACTATCATCCCTAGCGGAAGCAAAGATCTATCCTTCAACGTCAGTCCAGGAGTGACTTCCTGGAACCCGTCAAGGATTTATTTTCCTAAGACGAAAACATAATATTCATAAACATCTTCATACATTATAGCATGCATTTACGCATCATATCTCACAAATCTCATATTGAGAACATCATTGCTTGATCCATATCACGCATTGCATATGACTGACCTTTACCTTTCAGGAAATATTCAGTTAAGTTCTCAATCATATTTCAAGACCTAGACCGGTTCAGTTAAATCGACTCCAAAGATTTCTCTGTTTCTTATCCAGTCAAAGGCCTTCTCTGGTTCAGTCAGATCGACCCTAAGATCTCCCTGTCTCTTATCCAGTTGAAGACATTCAAGACCTAGACCGGTTCAGTTAAATCGACTCCAAAGATTTCTCCGTTTCTTATCCAGTCAAAGGCCTTCTCTAGTCCAGTTAAATCGACCCCAAACAGATTTTCCTGATAAAGACTCAGTAGAAGTTATCCAAGATTCTCTCAATGATTGCTATTGAGGTTGTAGTCGCCTGTGGTTCTCTCCCCGATACTGCGGAGATGGTAATTCCCCCCAAGATTCTCTCAATGATTGCTATTGAGTTTGTAGTTGCCTATGGTTCTCTCCCCGATCCTGCGGAGGTGGTAATCCCAAGATTCGCTCAGCGTCACTGTTGAAGTCGAAGTCGCCCAAGATTCTCTCAATGATTGCTATTGAGGTTGTAGTCGCTTATGGTTCTCTCCCCGATACTGCGGAGATGGTAATTCCCACCAAGATTCTCTCAATGTTTGCTGTTGAGGTTGTAGTCGCCTATGGTTCTCTCCTCGATACTGCGGAGAAGGTAATTCCCACCAAGATTCTCTCAATGTTTGCTGTTGAGGTTGTAGTCGCCTATGGTTCTCTCCCCGATACTGCGGAGGTGGTAATCCCAAGATTCGCTCAATGATACTGTTGAAGTCGAAGTCGCCCAAGATTCTCTCAATGATTGCTGTTGAGGTTGTAGTCGCCTGTGGTTCTCTCCCCGATACTGCGGAGGTAGTAATCATCCCCAGATTCTCTCAGCGATACTGTTGAGGTTGAAGTCATCCAAGGTTCTCTCACCATTCCTGTTGAGGTAGTGACCATCCCTGGTTCGTTCATCACCGTTGGAAGCTCCAGATCCAGCTCCTGTAACCAATCAGGACACATCTATACAAAGCATCTGAAGACCAGTTCCCGCAACATGTTAGGTACTCATCTTTCTTTTGCAGGTACGCAGGTTCTCACTAAGGAATCTCTTACGCGATTGACACCCAGATGGCATCTATAAGCCCATCCACCCTCCATCATCTCTTAGCATGGCATCTATAAGCCCATCATCCTATCCATCAATCTCCAAATGGCATCTGTAAGCCCATTCCCCACCACTGATACTATGTGAGCACAAATTTCTGGGCACTCTAGTGTTCAATCATCTTCCACCTTCGGATTACGAAAGGCACGTCAACCAATCTACATCCTCAGGTCTAAGAAGATTGAACAGGAGCAACTGTTGTACCCCAAAATTTGCCCTCCCATATTCTTCAAAATTTGCCAAGTCAAAGCTTCAAACATCTCCCCAAAGGTTGCACAGTTCAAGGGCCTCCTAAACAGTCAAAATTAGGGTTTTGGTTCTGGCAAGGTAAATGAAGTTTCCAAGGGTCTAATCAAGTCACACATGCCTACAAATATGATCAAGCATCCTCATACCAAGTTTCAAGACTTACAGCACAAAATTACACAGTCAAAAACCCTAATTGCACTACAGTCAACTGTAGGGGCAAAATGGTCATTTGACAGTCAAAAGTCCAAATTTTTGGTCAACATCTCATTTTGAAGCCACAAACATCATTTGATCAAGGCTTGATCATGATTCTCAAAGCTTGGCTCAAAAATCATCAAGATGCAAAAGTTTCCATATTTGGACAGTTGAAAAAGTCAACTATAAATTGACCAGGGCATAACTTCCACATGGTTTATCAGAAAATTTCCATCCAAAGCTCATTTTGAATATAAATACATTTCCTACAACTCCTCTTCACACTTCAAGTCCAAGAAATGCTCTCACAAAAAGTTATCAATTTCAACATTATAGGTCATTTTCAAAAGTCAACAAAAAGGGACTTTAAGTCAAAGGCCATAACTTGAGATTGGTAAATCAAAATGACATGGGACCAAAGGCATTGGTTATAGGACTCAAATAAATTTCCAAAATGTCCAAGAACATGAGCAAAGCTTAAAAATTGAGCAAGTTATGCCTTGTGGAAGTTGGGAAATTTTTGGATATTTTGAAAAGTCAACATTGATTCAAATGACCTAAAATTGCTAATGGGCCTCTTTTTCTTCCACAATTCATCATCCAAGGCATGTGCACGACCATTTGGCCCAAAGGGAAGTTTTTTATCATTTTTATTTATTTATTTGGATTTTTAATTATTAATAATTCATTTAATTAAATTAAATAGGTGAAAAATGTTAAACCTAATGTTTTAAATCTTTTTGTGCATAGAATAGGATCAATATTTCGTGCCCAATCAGATATAGAAGGAATTATGGTGATTGGATATGATCGAAGCCAAAATAGCATGAAAAAGATTTGAAAAGTTATGGCATAAAAATCAAATATCCTTTTCATCAATTCATGGATTTTCTGACCAAATTCTTTGACCTAATCATTCACCTATACATACTAATGCTAACCCTCGTGCCCATGACCTAAAAGCTGCGCCATACATAGAAAACCACACTTGAGTTTTTTTCTTAAAAATTGAAAATTAAAAACAGGGATACAAGGCGATTCAAGGCAAAATATCTGTTCCATTGGCTTCCTGAGACATCAAGCAACATATTTGAATCGTTTTCCACATTCATAACGCCCAGAATTGGTATACACAACTCAAACTTTTTCATGTAATATGCATATTCGTATTTCAAATTCCCAGCATTCTCATTGCATTTTATTCATGGATTTGTACTAATGAGACCATTCTGAAGCTAACTGTATAATCCAATTGAGTTTTCATGTGCTATACACGAATCTGCCATTGTTGTTTTTTAGGGTTCTTCAGCTTTCGAATTAGGGGTTTCCAGATACTGTAAAATTGGATCACCATGATACCATGACCACACTCAGCGCGTTTGGACGATCAGAATAGCACCCTCGCGCCTAATTTATACTCAAAGATGGCTTAATCGCTATTATTGTATATGGCCTGTTTTGGGGGGGTTCAAAACCCCCGCTAACCCTTTTGCATTTTCAGGAAGAAACAAAACCACGAAGAAGATGATGAAGTGGCCATCAGTAATTGGTTGATTCAAATTTTTCGCGCGAAAAGAGCACTAACTCGTGTTTTCTTTTATATTAATTGTTAGTTATTATATAAACAAAGTGAGCAAATGGAGCAGGTGGCAAAGCGTCTTGGTGGTAACCCCTGGGACCTGGGTTCGATCCCAGGTCCCCCACCCCTTTCATGTTATTTTTCTCCTAATGCTTATGTGCAGCTTCAGTGCTAAGGTGTATCATACATCATCAGCATCAAGACATCCACGTGTCTGCTGAGATGAATCAAAGGGTCCAGATTAGGAGAACCTCCTAAGCATTAGTCAATAGAGGTACACGCTGGCACAAAAGTCAACCAGGCTTTGCAAAAGATGGGCCCAAATTGCTACAATACACCTCTCAATTGGGGACAGACCCCCCTAGGTTTGCAAGCTTTTTACATTTTTTTCCATTCTTTTTATTTATTTCAATTATTGTTTTTTTTAATTAATTTAATATTTTCATAAAAACACAAAAACAATATAAAAATCAGAAAAAGACAAAAATAAGTATTTTTTATTTAATATTTTAATATTTTGTAAATAAACATCATTAATTGATTTTAGTGTTAATTTAGGTATTAAATCTTAATGTTTTCAATAAAACCTAAAAATTGATAGAATTAGGGTTTCAAATCTTTTTCATTCTTTTTTTTCCTTTTTTCACCATGATTAAATATTATTTATTTTTATAAGTCAAGTTGCAATTAATTAATTAGGCTTAATTTTAGATAATTGTCATATTTTCTTAATAAATAAAAAATTGTAGAATTAGGTTTTTAATTCCATTAAATTCTCATAAATACAAAAAACCAAAAATGATTTCTTTTTCTTTAATTTAATTAATTTGCTAATAATTTAATTTCATTAAAAAGGGTCCAACGCCCTCGTTTCTAATTTTAATTCAATTCGCGTATTTACTTCTTTTTCTTTTAATTATTTATGTACCTCTCCCAAAGCCTTGTAAACTCGGACGTTTTAATCTTTCGCACTTTTACTTTATTTTCTGTCAAATCGGGTCCTGGAAATTTTGGCGATGTGGACCCGCGCCTTTTGTAATAGCTTAGAATTTTATCTTTTCCCGCAACTTTTTAACTGTTAAACAAATGGCATGCAAGAATGAATGACGAAAATAAAAACAAACGCATAGATCACTTTGACATGACAAGATAAATATAAACGAACGTGACACACAAATCACACACCACCCCTAGGGTACGCCTCACTGTTGCCTTGCCTCGAAAGGTGATCGTCGAGTAGAGGATGTTTTAGTAAGTCCTCATGATCCGGGAACCCGACATGAGGGTAGCTTCTAAGGTATCTTCCTATTACTCCGGTGATCACACTGTCGCCTTGTCCCTCGAAACGTGGCCGTCGACTATAGGACGTCTTAGTGAGTCCTTATGTTCCATTGATCTAGTTGCCTCAAAACGGTTGCCTCGGAACAAGTTGCCTCGGAATAGTTACCTCGGAATAAAAGATCAATGGCATAAGGGTAGCTCCTAAGGTATCTTACCTTTGCTTGGTGGCCACACTGTCCTAAAACTCGAATTGACCCGAACACCTCCAACGGTGGTGCTACCTACCTCTCAATGGTGGGATGGCACTACTTTAAAGGACATTTACACAGACGAATTCCTTAGGGTAGGTGGGTTCTCGTAGATACTTGCTCTAAATTTCAAAACAAAAATTCAAACATACTTTTCACACCGACACCTTTTCAAAAAGCTTTCGAAAGCAATTTTTCAAACACTCTTGAGGACTGATACAAGAGTCGAACTGGAATTTTCAAAGAAACTTTTTTAAAACCCACAGTTGAAAAGCAAACAAACAATTTTGAAAACACAAGTGAGCAAGTATCTAAGAGCCCATGGATAACCATGGATAGAAAGGGTGCTAACACCTTCCCTTTCTATAACCTACCTCCCGAGCCGAGAGCAATCTCTATAAGGAATTTTTCTGTGCTTTTGTCCTTTCCATTTGGAGAAAATAAAAGACGGTGGCGACTCTTGCTTACCGCGACATTTCGCGAACCAGCGTTAAACAGTCAGTTCCAGATCCACCGATCACACTAAGCATAGTATATAAAGCGATAAATTGCGTAAAATAAACTAAGTTATTACAACAATTATTATGGGAGGGGGATACAAGTTTGAATAGGGATTTTGCACAAATATAAACCTAAATATATTATTACACCCAAATTGAATATTGCGCGAATTAAATAAATACAAGGCAAATATTTAAAATGCAATGCAATGGATTTATGTAAAAAATGTTTTGATGTTTTTTTTTGTATGAGAAAAATGATTTAATTTAAAAACCCTAGAAAAAGGAAAATAATATTATTTTTTTGAGAGGGATGAAATCCTAATTTTTTATTCAAAGAAAATAATGTTTCATATTATTATTTTTGTACATTTTTTGTATAACAAAAATAATAAATAAGATTAAATTGTAAATATTAAGAATTAAATATGTATAAAAATAAGTATTTATGATTACAAATAGTATAATAAAAATATTAAGTATTTTTTATTATATTTATAAATTATTTAAGAAAATAGAATCTATTTGTCAAAATAAACTATTTTTATGTAAGAAAATAAATAAATAAAATAAAATAAAAGTGTGAAAATAAATAAATCATTTTTTGGTATTTTTTATCATTAAGAAAAATAAATGAAAGTAATAAAAATAAAAATATGAAAGAAAATGCAAAAATATAATATAAAAAACTAGTCAGGGGGGTGTAGTAGCAATACAGGGGGTGTGATTAGTGAAAACAAAAAGGCCAAAGCTTCCAAAAAGCCCAGAAGCCACTCCATCCATGTCCTTGGTCTTCTTCTTCGTGCGCCATAGTTCAAATATGTAACTTGATCATGCTTGCATAAAAACAAAAACTCATAACATGAAACATGTGGCATTTGAGCTCATGATTCCAACAATATAAATTTTGTAACCTAACTCTCAAAGATCAGAGAGAATTTTGGAACCCCTAATTCGTGACCTAGAAATTTCAGCATATTCAATCTTCAAATTCTCTTAGCACAAGTAATATAAATTAAAAGTATGGATATGTACAGCTTTGTCATGATAAGGGCTACATTTTTTCTTCACAAATCGTGGCTTGAAGTTGCCTATTCAGAGAGATAGAGTTTAAGAAATTACCTCCTTCAGCTAGATTTGTGTAGGACAATGTAGGGACTTTAATGGAGGCCTGGTGATTGTTTAAGCTTCCTTGAACTTCCCTGAAGCTATTCCAATGCTTAGCTTGCTTTGAGGATGACTGAAACTCTCTAGACAAGTCAAGCTGCAAGCTTCTAAAGTGAAAATGGTGGATGCTGAAACAGGGGTTACAGAACCAGGGTAATGGCTTGGATTGCTTTGGTATGATGTTTATGAGATGCTTGAAGTGTTTAAACAGAAAACGCACGAGCCAAATGAGAGTTGGCTATGGTTTTGCAGAAACTATGTGTTTTGGAAGAATTTTGGTGTTTTTGAATTTGAGAGTGTTTCAGCTTCAATCCAATCGTGCTATGCATTGTAACAAGTTTGTAAATATGTAGAGAAGTGATCCAAAGTCAGCCCTTACTAGCTGTGCAAGCTTTGGACCTTTTCACCAACTTTCTTGCTTTTGAAGTAAAGTGAAGTGACCATACTCACATGCCTGTACTTGCTTGCTTGAGAGCTGCAAAGAGCTTGTACAATTTTCTTGAGAGCTGTGTAGTTTGTATGTACCAAAGGGACATATTCAATGCTCAAGATTGACAAAGTTGCAAAAGCTTCTCTTTATGAAAATGGCATTGTGAACTTTATGCCAAAAATGGAAATACACCTTGTACAAAGCTTCAAAAGCAAAGATAAAGCCTTTGTAAACTGAGTTTGAATTTAATTATGGAGTGTAAAGAAAGCTTAGGACCTGTAAAGCAAGATACAACCATCATAGATCTGATTTGCAACTTGATGCTTTGTAAAAATGGCTTGATCAAAAGTGAGAAAATGCCAACTTCCCTTCTTCGATTCTCCCTACTCAAAAATGATATTGAAGAGTTCTTGGACATCTTGGAAAGCTTGAAATGTTCTCTATAATCCATATTTGAAATTAATTTTGAGATACCTCTTGGAACTAGGTGAAAAATGTCTATGAAGTTGGGTACAAAACCTGCCTAAATTAGGGCAAAATTTTACTAAGTTAAGAAGTTCATGGACCTATACTCACAAATTCATAACTTGAGATCCAAGCATCTTTTGGGAAAAGTTTGTGAACAAAGTTGTAGATTCCATGGAGGACTATAACTTTCATGTTGGAAGTTTTCTTTGAATCAAAATGCATCATGGTGAAAAAGTGGTGGAAAGTTGGGAAAAAATAAGAAAATTTTTATACTTAGAAAAATTCTAAGTTATGAAAATTTTCAAATTAAAACCCTAATTTTCAATTTTGAGTTTCTTGGTGAACAAGTTTCATATTTTGACATACATTGATGAATTATGACCCTTGGCACTTGATTTTGACCAAAAAATCAAAGTTTGACTGTTCAGTGCACAATTGACTTTTGATCACTTGACTGCAAAATTCATCTGTCAATCCAATGAACTTGAGATCTTTTGAACCATGTAATTAGGTCAAGATGATGCCATTGAACCCTTGGAATCATGTTTGAACTCAATTGGTCTTTGGCTAGGTTAAAAATCAGAAATTGCCCTTTCTCAATCAAAACCCTAATTTTGACCATTTTGCCCTTTTGATGATTTGATCAAATTTCTTGAGGAGTTGTGATCCAAACTTGATCAAATGGTACATATGAGTCTAAAATGTTGATGTGGATCAAAAATTATGGAGTTTGACTCTAAATTGGCCATGGTTGACTTTGTCCCCAATACAACTGATTTTTAGGTCAACTGTCCAACTGACTGATCAAAAATATGGTTCAAGGCTTGAAACTTAACATGAACAATATTAGGGGTCCAAAAAGATGTATGGAAGTCACATGAAGCATTGGTGGTCCAAAAATCCTTGTGCAAACTCAAACCCTAATTTTGGGTTATCAGTGCAAGATGAGATGTCTTGAGCTGACCAAACCCTAATCTTGTCTTGAGTCCAAGAAGTCTTGTGAGAAAAATCTTGATAAAATGAGAGGGAAAATTTTGGGGTACAACAACTGCCCCTGTTCAATATTCTTGAACCTGAAGAGTTAGATTGGCGAGTTTTGTCGTTCGTGACTCGAAGGTAAAAGATGATTGGACACTAGAGTGCCCATAAATTTGCACTCGACGAAGTGTAGTTGAGGGAATGGGCTTAAAGATGCCATTTGGAGAGATGATAGAATCTTGTTGGAGATGGGCTTGTAGATTCCATCCAAGAATGTTTGCTAAGTCGTAAGTTATACGTCAGAAGAATAAGTATCAGAATGGTATCCGCGTCGGGAACGTATCTGAGCTGTATCTAGAGACTTGAAATCTGAATGAGAAATAGAATATCATCTGTGTCTGGAGCGTATCTGAGCTGTATCTGAACTTGAAATCTGAATGAGCAATAGAATAGCGTCTGTGTCTGGAGCGTATCCGAGTTGTATCTGTACTTGAATCTGAATAAGTGACAAAATGGCAACCGTGTCTGGAGCGTATCTGGACTGTATCTTGAAGTTGAGGTCTGAATGAGTAATAGAATGGCTTTCGTGTCAGGAGCGTATCTAGATTGTATCTGAATTTTAAAACTGAGTGATTATCAAAAAGGCTTCCGTGTCTGGAGCGTATATGTACTGTATCTGAAAGTTGAATCTGACTGAGTAGCAGAATGACTTCCGTGTTTGGAGTGTTTCTGAACTGTATCTTGAAAGATGAATCTGAATGAGTAACAAAATGACTTCCGTGTCTGGAGTGTATCTGTACTGTATCATGATTGCATATTGTTAATCGGTAGCTGTTAATCTTATCCTGAAAAGGGTAAAATGTTAGCTGAAAACACAAAGTTATGTTGCATGAAATGTATGATGAAATATATGTGTTTTGTCAATGTTTATGATATATGGATGTAATGTATGCGCATGTAAGCTGATTTGCTGTATTGCTGAGGAAAATAAATCCTTGATTTCTGTTGAGGATATGTTGGTTCTTCATGTCTTGAAGTTGGAGTATTGACAAAAATTTTGTTGTGAGCAATGCCATATACTGCCTGAGTAATCTGCTTGGGGAATCCAGAGAACTTTGATGACTTCTACTGGGGGTTACACAATGGGAATCCTTGTTCTGCTGGGGAATAAAGAAGACTCTGTGGGGAAGAAAACTTATTCCTGTTTGGAAAAAGTTCAGGAGTTTCGGTTGTCTGCCACTCTACTGGGGAGTTAACCTAGGTTGGGGGGAGACAAAAGTTAACTGTTATCTGGTTGATTTTCAGGCTTCAAGATAACTTGTTGGGGAACTTGGAGAAACTGAATGGTTTCCGCTGGGGATTGATAGTTCGAAGTTTTGGCTCCGCTGGGGATCTTAATGATGTACTGTAGGGATTTCTCATGGAATAGCCTAAAGACGTTTTCCTATCCTTTCAATCTGTCAGTAATTGTTCTTTTTCATTCTGTTTATTTGTAAACAGTAATTATGTTCAAATGCATATGTTCATTAATGAATCATTCGACGTTTTTGCAAATAAAAACACAAGTGTAAAGAAAAAGGCAAATAGTTTTTCTGTACTTTGAAAGATATATCTTTGTATTTACTTTGAATAAGTATTTTGTACAAAGGAGACATACATCCTAGTAAGAGGATAGTGTCAGAAAAGTAAGAAAAATTTATACAAAGAAAGATAGCTATATGTGATAATCTCATGGGGTTCCCATTCTGCTATAGCCTCCGTATCTCCGAATATCTTGTCCGTCCGTTGCTTCGTCCGAAGATGGGTGAATTGATCAGATGCTCAGAGTTTGTCAGTGAAGAGATTGTCCTTAAAGTGATCCGACGAGACATAGTCATACGCTTTAATTCCCTAACTTTTTCCTGGACCGCCCTTTCGGGTTTTCAGTCCACCGGGAAACCCTTTTTTGCCCAAGTCGCCCTTTCGGGTATTCAACTTGCCGGATGTACAGATTTTTTTTATTTTACCCCTAATTTTTGCCCGAACTTTTTTGGTTCGCCGGGATGCCCTTGTTTTGCCTAGGTGTGTCAACCTAGCGGGTCTCTTATGCATAGTATCTTTTGACTATGTCTGCGTTCGCAGGGTGTGGCGGGTCGTCATCGTCCATGGTGGTTAAGATCATTGCCCCACCAGAAAAGATGTTCTTGATTACAAATGGTCCTTTATAGGTAGGAGTCCATTTTCCCCTGGGATCACTTTGTGGAAAGATGATGCGCTTGATCACTAGATCTCCAACTTGATATATCTGGCGTCTGACTTTCTTGTTGAAAGCCTTGATCATTCATTTTTGATACGTCTGACCGTGGAAAACAGCAGTAAGTCTCTTTTCATCAATTAAGTTCAGTTGATCAAGTTGGGTCTGGATCCAATTGTCTTCACTCAAACCTGCATCTTTCATGATTCTTAAAGAGGGGATCTGAACCTCAATAGGCAAGACAGCCTCCATGCCATAAACCAAAGAATAGGGTGTTGCCCTAGTTGACATGCGAGCCGTGGTACGGTACCCGTGGAGAGAAAACAGTAGCATCTCATGCCAGTCCTTGTAGGTGACTGTCATCTTCTTTATGATCATTTTAATATTTTTATTAGCAGCTTTGACTGCACCATTCATCTTTGGCCGATAGGGGGATGAATTATGATATTGAATCTTGAACTGCTCGCACAAAGCGGTGATCATAGTATTGTTAAGGTTTGTACCGTTATCAGTAATGATCCTTTCGGGGATACCGTACCGGCAAATAAGATTCTGCTTGATGAAGCGGGCAACAACATTCTTAGTAACAGATGCGAAGGAAGCTGCTTCGACCCATTTGGTGAAATAGTTAATGGCTACAAGAATGAAGCGGTGTCCATTGGAGGTTGTCGGCTTGATCTCCCCAATCATGTCGATTCCCCACATAGCGAAGGGCCAAGGAGTTGTTAAGACATTTAGAGGAATCAGAGGCACGTGCACCTTGTCTGCATAGATTTGACACTTATGACAGGTCCGGGAGTGTTGATAGCAGTCAGCTTCCATGGTAGACCAGTAATAGCCTGCCCGTAGAATCTTCTTTGCCATCGTATGCACACTAGAGTGAGTGCCAAAGGTACCTTCATGCAATTCAGCCATGATCTTTTCAGCTTCAATCTTGTCCACACAACGGAGTAGAATAGAATCATGACTGCGTTTGTACAGGATGCCATTACTTAGGAAGAACTTAGCAGAGAATCTCCTTAAGAACTTTTTGTCATTGACTGAAGCTCCTTTCGGATATTCTTGAGCCTCGAGATACCTTTTAACTTCATGAAACCAAGGCTGGTCCACTAATTCTTTGGTATTAATCTCGTGACAGTATGTTGGTTCGTCCATCCGTTCAATGGTGATCTGGGGAGCCTCGTTATCTCAATTAAGTTTAAACATAGATGACATTGTAGCTAGAGCATCTGCTAGCTGATTTTCTTCTCGCGGGAAATGCTCGAAGGTAATCTACTTGAAATGTGGTAACAATGTAAAAACATGTTCTTTGTAAGGGATAAGGTTTGGGTGCTTAGTGTCCCACTCTCCTTTGATCTGACTGATGACCAAAGCTGAATCCCCAAACACATCTAAAGATTTGATTCCCAAGTCTATGGCAGCCTTGAGACCAAAGATGCATGCTTCGTATTCTTCCACGTTGTTCGTACAGTTGAAGCAAAGTCTGGTAGTAAAAGGAGTATGGCATCCTTCTGGAGATATGAGCACAGCGTCGATACCGTTACCAAGTGCATTGGATGCCCCATCAAAGTACAGGGTCTATCGGGATCCTTGTTCAGGTCCGTCATATGGCCTGATTTCTTCACTGTTGTCCAATGTCATGATGTCTTCGTCAGGGAAGGCAAACTTCATGGACTGATAATCTTCTACAGCTTGATGAGCAAGATGATCAGCTAGTACACTGCCCTTTATAGCTTTTTGGGTCGTGTACTGTATGTCATATTCTGTTAGGATCATCTGCCATCTGGCTATCCTCCCAGACAGAGCAGGCTTCTCAAAGATGTACTTTATCAGATCCATCTTAGATATCAGTAAAGTGGTATGAGTCAACATATACTGTCTTAGCCGGCGAGCAGCCCATACCAAAGCGTAGCAAATTTTCTCGAGCAGTGAATATCTGGTTTCACAGTCGGTAAAATTTTTGCTTAGGTAATAAATGGCGTGCTCTTTTCGGCCAGACTCGTCATGCTGCCCCAGTACGCACCCCATTGAATTCTCCAAGACGGTCAGATACATGATTAATGGTCTTCCCTCGACTGGTGGCATCAAGATAGGAGGTTCTAGTAAATACTCCTTGATTTTATTGAAAGCAATCTGACATTCATCATTCCATCTGACTACTTGATCTTTCTTCAACAGCTTGAAGATTGGTTCACAAGTAGACGTTAGGTGAGAAATGAATCTGGCAATATAGTTTAGGTGTCCCAAAAAACCTCTGACTTCCTTCTCAGTGCGAGGAGCAGGCATTTCTTGTATCCCTTTAACCTTGGCAGGATCAACCTCGATGCCTTTGTTGATGATGATGAAACCTAAGAGTTTATCAGACCAGACTCCAAATGTGCACTTGTTCGGGTTTAACCTTAATTTGTACTCCTTCAATCTGACAAACAGCTTTTTCAAGTGATCAAGGTGTTCTTCTTCAGTTTGTGATCGGGCTATCATGTCATCCACGTAGACCTCTATCTCATGATGTATCATGTCATGAAACAAAGCTACCATGGCGCGTTGATAGGTTGCCCCGGCATTCTTCAGTCTGAATGGAATCACTTTGTAGCAGAACGTACCCCACTGTGTGACAAATGTAGTTTTCTCCATGTCCTCAGGTGCCATTTTGATCTGGTTATAGCCTGAGAATACGTCCATGAAAGAAAATACTTTGTGTTGGGTTGTATTGTCAACCAGGATGTCAATGTGTGGAAGTGGAAAATCATCTTTAGGGCTGGCCCTGTTTAAATCTCTATAATCCACGCACATTCTCACTTTGCCGTCCTTTTTAGGCACGGGAACAATGTTGGCAACCCATTGAGGATAGGAAGTAACAGCCAGAAATCCAGCATTGAACTATTTCATAACTTCTGCTTTGATCTTCTCTGACATGTCAAGTCTCATGCGGCGGACCTTTTGTTTCACTGGTGGACACTCTTCTCTTGTGGGTAGACGGTGTACCACAATGTATGTATCGAGTCCCGGCATGTCTTCGTATGACCAGGCAAAGATCTCAACATAATCATGCAATAGCTGAATTAGGCGCTCCTTGACACTCAGCTCTAGATTGGCACCCACTCTGATTTCCTTTTTATCTTCCTCGGTACCCAAGTTGATTGTATCTAACAGCTCCTCATGAGGCTGAATTGCTCTTTCCTCTTGTTGTAGTAATCTGGCCAATTCCCCTGGCACCTCACAATCTTCCTCACCTTCGTATTCGGCTTGGTAGATCAGATCTTCAGAGTCACTGAAGGCTATAGCAGTATCGTTACCCATGGGATCTGGAATGGAAGGGTACCTGCATTTGTGAGTGTGGGTGTGTGTAAGGGTATAGCCATCTTAAAACAATAAAATGTAAAAGAAAGACAATGAGCACAAAAGGTTTATATGTGAAAAAGCGTCCATGATTCATTGAATGTCATATGAAGATGAAATAAAAACCCTTACAAATGGACCATTGTGCCTCGGGTAAGACACAAGGTTTTTAAAGTGAGAATTGTTTGTGAATTATTACAAGTCCAACAGAAATGTAAAAGATAAATTACTGAGATATGAAAGTTATTTGGATGAAGTCTCTGGCTTCCCAGTTGCAAAGTCCTCCACTGACAGTAGGAAATATCCAATCTTCCAGGCTGCCAACCTCTTCATTGTCTTCTACTGCATTTACGCTTTGGTTTCTAATCTTTACAGGTGGCCCCCCAGCACAGGCATGGCGCACAGCCTTCTGACCAGTCGAAGTAAACCCCAAGCCAAACTTGTCTGATTTGTACGGAATTTCTGGAAGCTGCCCCCAGATGGTGCATCCCCCTTCTTCCACTACTGCCTTTGCATCCTTTAGAGATGACATCCTAAGTGGAGGTCTCGTGATCTTAGGAATCGAGGATACTGCCTTGGTCGCCGCTACTTCTGGAGAGACTTCTTCAAAATGTTGGAAAGGGGTCTCTATGAACTCGCCATCCAACTCTACATATCAGAAGGAATTCAGATGACTAATCATGTACTCCTCCTCCCCATGGACAGTTATGATCTTTCCTTGGACCAGGTATTTTAGCATCTGATGCAAGGTGGAGGTGACAGCACCGGCATTATGGATCCAGGGGCGTCCCAACATACAGGAATATGAAGGACGGATGTCCATCACATAGAAGATTAAGTTGAAAACCTGAGTTCCCACTTTTATTGGGATGTCCACCTCCCCATGGACCATCCTCTTCGAACCATCAAAAGCTCTCACCACCATGTTGTTGGGTTTTAAAGTCAGTCCCTCACAATCCAACCTATCAAGGGCTTTCTTCGGCAAGACGTTTAAAGACGATCCAGTATCAACCAAGACATGAGCTAGGGTTGTTTCTCTGCACTCCATTAAGACATGTAATGCCTCGTTGTGCTTTCTCCCTCTGGGTGTCAAGTCAGCATCGGAGAAACCCAGGCCATTATCAACTATCAAACTGGCCACACAGTCCTGGAACTGGTCAGCAGACGTCTCTTGCGGCATATGAGCTCTCTTCAAAAATTTTACCAAAGCTTTGGCATGTGCTTCAGAGCACAGCAGCAAGGCTAGCATAGAGATCTTGTAAGGGGTTTACCCCAGTTGTTCAACCACATCATAATCACTCTTCTTTATTATCCTCAGGATTGCTTCCATCTCCTTCTTGGATGTTTCAGGAATAGTTAGTGATTGAGCCTTCGTCTGGACAGACTCCTCTTGAATGTTCTTTCCTTTATTCTCAGTAGTGGAAACAGGGATAGGAATTGTATTATCTTTGTCGGTAGGTACGCTTGCAGGTATAATCACTGGTGCTGAGGTAATCTTCGGAACGACCACGGGTCCAAACACTGTTGTTGGAGGGGAAATCTCTGGAGAGAAGATTCTACCACTACGGGTAATCTTGTCAGTTCCAGCGATATTTCTAATTTCGGAATTGTCCTCTTCAGAGTTTTATTCTTCGGCAGTCAGTTCATCCTGTTTAATACCATGGTAGTAGATTTCTCCACCGTAGTTCCATGGTACTGTTTTATCTGATTTGTATGGGACTGGCCTGGGCATTGTAATCTTAAGTGGAGTAGTCTTTGGAGCAGGTTTAATCCTAATGGCTCTTTTAGGGGCCCTGGAAGGATTGGCGTAGATGGTTATAATTGAAACTTCTTTAACTGGAACGGGTGAAACAGGAGCATTCTCAAACAGAATTTCTTGATTATCCATCAGTCGTTGGATACCTTTTTTCAATAGAGGGAAGTCAAATGATGAGGATAGGCAAACATGGCAGTCTTGGTCACAACCTGGGAAAATACCAGCTTTCAACAAATTCAACTTAATAATCGGGAGCGGATTCATCAGTTCATCCACGGTAGCAACAAACTGATCTTCTTCAATAACGTTGGCATTGTGACCATGCCTAGGCATTGGAGCGGAAATAACATTTGGTTTCTCAGGAGCTTCAAACTCAACTTCCTTTGCATCTATCAGGTCTTGGATTTTGTTCTTCAGAGCCCAACGGTTGTTGGTGTCGTGTCCTAGACTTTAAGAATGGTACGCGCATCTGGCGTTGGGATGGTAATGTGGAGACGCAGTATTGGGATTCTTTGGGGCCTCTTTTAGAGTTTCCAGATTCAACTTCAAAAGATGTGGTAGAACTTGAGCTGGAGTCATGTTAATCTTGGTGAATTTCCGAACTGGCCTTTCCATCCTTTGCTGATTAGTTCTTGGTTGGTCTGATGCAGGCTTCAGAATCATAACGGCCCCTACCATTGGTCGGAACTCAGTTCTTCCCTGATTCCTCTGTGAATAAAAAGTAGATACTTCCTTCCTTCCCGTGAAGGGCTTTTTCACAGTTGCTGAGGCAGACGCGTCCTTCTGAATTTTCCCACTTCTTATACCAGCCTCCACCCTTTCGCCGGTTAAAATCAATTTAGTAAACCCTGCAAAAGAACTCCCAATCATATGATTGAAGAAAGGGCCTGATAGAGTTCCCAGAAACATGTCCACTAACTCCCTTTCAGATAGAGGGGGTTGCACCCTTCCGGCTAGATCTCTCCACTTTTAGGCGTAATCTTTGAAGCCCTCATTAGAAGTCATAGCCATACTCTGAAGCTGAGTACGGGTAGGCGCCAAGTCGGTGTTGTACTGATATTGTTTATAAAAAGCTGCTGCTAGGTCTTCCCAATTGTGGACGTTAGCCCTTTCTAATTGGTAGAACCAATCAAGTTGCGTTCCTGATAAACTGTCTTGGAAAAAGTGGACCCACAAGTCCTTGTCAGCAGAGTGTGGTTGAATCTTCCTGACATATGATCTGAGGTGCATTTTAGGGTAAGACACCCCATCATGCTTGGAAAATAGTGGCACTTTAAACTTTGGCAGGATTACAATTCCTGACACCAGCCCCAACTCTTCAAAATCTAGCCCTGGTACTTTCTGGATTTCCATAGCGCTTAGTCGCTCTTCAAGGTGTTTGTACTTGTCATCAGCCGGAGGGTATTGTTGTTCAGAGTAGTCCTCTTCTTCCTCTTATTCTTCTTCAGAATCTGATGGTACTACCGTTCCTTTTCTTTTTCTTTCCCCTTCATCAGATGTTGTTGGAAAATCTAAGGTCCTTTTGGCTTGTCCCTGAAATCTTCTGCCCATGATTACCACACCAGTTGGCTTCTTCTTCTTTTTCTCTTTTTCTTTTTCTAGCAAAATATTCAGCTCCTCTTGCCCCTTGGCTAAGGTCATGAGTAACTGTTGAAATTGTGTATTCTGAGCTTGCAGATCTTTGACCGTTTGTTCGAGATCCATCGTACTGAAATAAACAGTAGAGAGATGAGGAAACTTGTTGCAAAGACCTATTTATGCTTATGATGAATGATATGTATTCATGCAATGCTTTCAAGGATTTAGAAAATTAATTTTTTTTTAAACAAAAAAGAAACACACGTCATATTAATAAAATAGAATTTGAGTACATCAATGACCCTTGGGCAAAATAATACAAAATTCTAAGGTAAAAAGACATTGCGCATCCTCTTTGGTGCAATGTAGGTATTGAGAGTCCGCTCTTCGTGAAGTAGCCGAGTGAGTTCCAAAACCTTCTTCTCGCTTGCGTAGAATTGGGCTTCGAAAGTATCGCGCTCTCTTTTGAGCTGTATCCAATCCCTTTGTAGGTCTTTGAGTGATGTCAGCATGTCAGGATGTAGGAGAGTGTATGGAACTTCTCCTTCCTTAACAGGCTCTATAATCACTGGGAGAATGGAGGGATAAGGCATCCTAAGACTTTGAGCATGGGTTCGTACCCACTTGAGGTAAGGCTCAAGAGGGATGGAATTCCTGTGTCCAAAAGTCTTGCTATCCACCTTGTTTGGCATCCTCCAAGCTCGGATGAATCTCTGGCGAAGTCCTTGGTCTTCGTTGTCGTAGTCGAAAACCAATCCTTGAATCAGCATATCATGTGGGCCATCCCTTCGGGCATAACCAAACTATCTTAGAGCTAAGCACAGGTTGTAGGTGATGCCTCCCCTAATGCCAAGTAGAGGGGCATTAGGGAATTCCCCACAACGGTCAACAATAATAACATTCTCTTTGGATCGAGAACACCAATTAATATCTGAATGGTTAAGTGTCATTAACCTTTGTGACCACCTCAATCCTTGCTCATTCTTCAAGACTGATTGGGGAAGATGATAAATAAACCATATTTCCAGGAGAGGAGTACAACACATAAGAACACCTCTTTTCCTAATTGTACGAGTGTGAAAAGAGTGTAGGATATCCCCAAGCAATGTAGGCACCGGGTTGCGAGACATGAAGATTTTGACAGCGCTCACATCTATGAGTTGGTCAGGATTAGGGAACAAGACCATCCCATAGATGAGAAGAGCTACAATCTCCTCAAAAGCTTGCAAGTCTAGGGAATTCCAACAGCTTTGGGCCTTCTCAAACAGAAACTTTGACAAGAAGCCTTTGACACCACTTCTAGTTTCCCAATGAGTTGTGACATCAGATGAGTGCAACTGCAGGGCTTGAGCAATCTCTTCTGGCTTTGGATCTCTTTCCGTACTGTTGAAGGGTAGTTGATTGAGAATAGGAATCCTCAGAAGTTGAGAGAATTCTTCCAAAGTGGGCACAAGTTGATAGTCAGGAAATGTGAAGCAATGATGCAAAGGGTCAAAGAACTGGAAGAGAACCTTCATCATATCTTCCTATGTGTTAGAAGTAACCAAGTTGAGTAGACGACCATGTCTCTCGGTGAATGGAGAATTCTCAAGGATCCTTGAAGCTAGCTCCTTGAGTTGTGTAGGAATTCTTACAACGTTGATTTGGATAGTTTTCCTGCGAAGTGAATCCATAACCTACAAAACAAGAACAAAGATGAATCTCCAAAATCCTTGAAATGGTTAGTGAATGCATATGATGTTCATGATGTCCATGATGTTATGCACAAGTATATATGTACAAACAAATCAAACAAGTTCCTAGTTTAGGCTTACATGTGGTTTCATAGGTGAGTACCCTCTTGAAGTTTAGTTGGCTCAACCTGTCCTAGAAATAGTAACTGGGTTCTAAGGAGCTCAATATGACTGGATTGTTTCCTTGTTCATTGTTTCAGTTCAAGCCTCTTTACTGGCTACCGAAATATTCCAAGAAACCAACCCTCAATGAGTGTAGTATCGAATATCTACCAACTTCATACTGCACCAAAGCCGGTCATCTCACTACATCCTAAAAGGCCAAGTTGGTCAAGTAAAGGTTCTAGAAGTTCATTAGTGCTTCATGACATCACTCAGCGGCCCCGTATTCTCTTTGATTGACTCAAAGGCTACCGGTACCCACAAATATGTCACACTAATATAGCTATTGATTAGACCATGTCGGTATAACCCGCATAGTTTCCACAAAGTATTGCTATTTACCTATAATGTTTCCCAAATCCGGGTGGAGGATTCAAACCCAAACAAAGAACCATAATTGTAAAGCAAACAAGTCAAACAATTGCAAGCAAATAAATGTGATCTAAACCCTAAGGTAATCCCACTTTTAGAAAGGTCCCCAGCAGAGTTTCCAGTTCTGTGATGCGGTGGGAGAACTGACTTGAGGTTTTGCGTTTGTGTTCGCAAATGTTTCGGTTAGCAAGAGTCGCCACCGACTTTTCTTTTATCCAAAAGGAAAGGTTAAAAAGCACAGGAAAGACCTTTGAGATGTTTTCTTGAGTTCGGGGGGTAGATTATGAAAAGGGAAGGTGCTAGCACCCTTTTCATCCATGGTTTTCCATGGGCTCTTAGTTACTTGTTTAGATCACTTGCTTTTCTTTGTTTGAAATGGTGTTTGATGTGGTTTTGAAAGTATTTTGTAAAAGAGGCCATTCGTTTAGGCAATCTTTGTAATGATTCTCGTTCGTAAGAATGTATACAAAGATGTTTGTCTTTTGAAAATGTTTTCAATGTTTTATAAAAGGTTTTGAAATGTGTGTGTGTTTGCTTTTGAAAATAGCAAGGATTGTTTTGAAACGGAGCAAGTAACTAGAAGCTATCTACCTACTCAAATGTCTTTCTTGTGCATTTTTATTCCTTTGACATTGTTGACTTGCCATTGATTTGGTATGCAACCCTGTCTTTGGATGTAAACGGGACGGGCGTGGGTCATCGTATAACCATGATAGCAATGTTGCCAAGTATCTTAGCAATTTTTTAGGGACTAAGATCATTTTGTTTTAGGCAACCTTGAATAGCGTCATCGAGGGACTATGATCTTATATTTGTTTTGTTTTGCCAAGATACTTCGCGTGCGTAACATGGCCATTTTATTTTAGGCAACCAAGTGGGGGAAACCCTAAGGATGCTTGTGTGCAAAGTGTGTTATTTTCATGCTTTTGTCTTGCATTTAGGGTTTTCTATTTGCTTTGTTTTTTGTTCTTGTCATGCAAACCCTAATTACTAAGCATAGTATATAAAGCGATAAATTGCGTAAAATAAACTAAGCTATTATAACAATTATTATGGGAGGGGGGATACAAGTTTGAATAGGGATTTTGCACAAATATAAACCTAAATATATTATTACACCCGAATCGAATATTGCGCGAATTAAATAAATACAAGGCAAATATTTAAAATGCAATGCAATGGATTTATGTATAAAAAAATTTGATGTTTTTTTTTTGTATGAGAAAAATGATTTAATACAAAAACCCTAGAAAAAGGAAAATAATATTATTTTTTGAGAGGGATGAAACCCTAATTTTTTATTCAAAGAAAATAATGTTTCATATTATTATTTTTGTACATTTTTTGTATAAGAAAAATAATAAATAATATTATATGTAAATATTAGGAATTAAATATGTATAAAAATAAATACTTATGAGTATAAATAGTATAATAAAAATATTAAGTATTTTTTATTATATTTACAAATTATTTAAGAAAATAGAATCTATTTGTCAAAATAAACTATTTTTATGTGAGAAAAAAAATAAATAAAATAAAATAAAAGTGTGAAAATAAATAAATTATTTTTTGGTATTTTTTATCATTAAGAAAAATAAATGAAAGTAATAAAAATAAAAATATGAAAGAAAATGCAAAAATATATTTAAAAAAAACTAGTCAAGGGGGTGTGGTAGCAATACAGGGGGTGTGATTAATGAAAACAAAAAGGCCAAAGCTGCCAAAAAGCCCAGAAGCCACTTCATCCCTGTCCTTGGACTTCTTCTTCGTGCGCCATAGTTCAAATTTGTAACTTGCTCATGCTTGCATAAAAACAAAAACTCATAACATAAAACATGTGGCATTTGAGCTCACGATTCCAACAATATAAATTTTGTAACCTAACTCTCAAAGATCAGAGAGAATTTTGGAACCCCTAATTCGTGACCTAGAAATTTCAGCATATTCAATCTTCAAATTCTCTTAGCACAAGTAATATAAATGAAAAGTATGGATATGTACAGCTTTGTCATGATAAGGGCTACATTTTTTCTTCATAAATCGTGGCTTGAAGTTGCCTATTCAGAGAGATAGAGTTTAAGAAATTACCTCTTTCAGCTGGATTTGTGTAGGACGATGTAGGGACTTTAATGGAGGCCTGGTGATTGTTTAAGCTTCCTTGAACTTCCCTGAAGCTATTCCAATGCTTAGCTTGCTCTGAGGATGGCTGAAACTCTGGACAACTCAAGCTGCAAGCTTCCAAAGTGAAAATGGTGGATGCTGAAACAGGGGTTACAGAACCAGGGTAATGTCTTGGATTGCTTTGGTATGATGTTTATGAGATGCTTGAAGTGTTTAAACAGAAAACGCACGAGCCAAATGAGAGTTGTCTATGGTTTTGCAGAAACTGTGTGTTTTGGCAGAATTTTGGTGTTTTTGAATTTGAGAGTGTTTCAGCTTCAATCCAATCGTGTTATGCATTGTAACAAGTTTGTAAATATGTAGAGAAGTGATCCAAAGTCAGCCCTTACTAGTTGTGCAAGCTTTGGACCTTTTCACCAACTTTCTTGCTTTGGAAGTAAAGTGAAGTGACCATACTCACATGCTTGTACTTGCTTGTTTGAGAGCTGCAAAGAGCTTGTACAATTTGCTTGAGAGCTGTGTAGTTTGTATGTACCAAAGGGACAGGTTCAATGCTCAAGATTGACAAAGTTGCAAAAGCTTCTCTTTATGAAAATGGCATTGTGAACTTTATGCCAAAAATGGAAATACACCTTGTACAAAGCTTCAAAAGCAAAGATAAAGCTTTTGTCAACTAAGTTTGCATTTAATTATGGAGTGTAAAGCAAGATTAGGACCTGTAAAGCAAGATACAACCATCATAGATCTGATTTGCAACTTGATACTTTGTAAAAATGGCTTGATCAAAAGTGAGAAAATGCCAACTTCTCTTCTTCGATTCTCCCTACTCAAAAATGATATTGGAGAGTTCTTGGACATTTTGGAAAGCTTGAAATGTGTTATATAATCCATATTTGAAATGCATTTTGAGATACCTCTTGTAACTAGGTGAAAAATGTCTATGAAGTTGGGTCCAAAACCTGCCTAAATTAGGGCAAAATTTCACTAAGTTAAGAAGTTCATGGACCTATACTCACAAATTCATAACTTGATATCCAAGCATATTTTGGGAAAAGTTTGTGAAGAAAAGTTGTAGATTACATGGAGGACTACAACTTTCATGTTGGAAGTTTTCTTTGAATCAAAATGCATCATGGTGAAAAAGTGGTGGAAAGTTGGGAAAAAATAACAAAAATTTTATACTTAGAAAAATTCTAAGTTATGAAAATTTTCAAATTAAAACCCTAATTTTCAATTTTGAGTTTCTTGGTGAACAAGTTACATATTGTGACATATCTTGATGAGTTATGACCCTTGTCACTTGATTTTTACCAAAAAGTCAAAGTTTGACTTTTTAGTGCACAGTTGACTTTTGATCAGTTGAATGCAAAATTCATCTGTCAATCCAATGAACTTGAGATCTTTTGAACCATGTAATTATGTCAAGATGATGCCATTGAACCATTGGAATCATGTTTGAACTCAATTGGTCATTGGCTAGGTTAAAAATCAGAAATTGCCCTTTCTCAGTCAAAACCCTAATTTTGACCATTTTGCCCTTTTGATGATTTGATCAAATTTCTTGAGGAGTTGTGATCCAAACTTGATCAAATGGTACATATGTGTCTAAAATGTTGATGTGGATAAAAAATTATTGAGTTTGACTGTAAATTGGCCATGGTTGACTTTTTCCTCAATACAACTGATTTTTAGGTCAACTGTCCAATTGACTGATCAAAAATGTGGTTCAAGGCTTGAAACTTAACATGAACAATCTTTGGGGTCCAAAAAGATGTATGGAAGTCACATGAAGCATTGGTGGTCCAAAAATCCTTTTGCAAACTCAAACCCTAATTTTGGGTTATCAGTGCAAGATGAGATGTCTTGAGCTGACCAAACCCTAATCTTGTCTTGAGTCCAAGAAGTCTTGTGAGAAAAATCTTGATAAAATGAGAGGGCAAATTTTGGGGTACAACAATTATCATTCTTCAATCAGAAATCAATCAGGAAAGAAAAGAATCAAAGCTCAAGAACTCAAAGACTTGATAATCAGAAAGTTTGTTGCCACAATATCTGATTTCAAGATCTAAAAACCAGAAAAGATTTTTATATCAACATCAGAAAAGCTTTTGCCTACAATGACAAGACTTATTTCTCAGATAAGTCATTTCTTAAATATCTTAAAAAGAAAGAAGAACTTCTTGCTGTGAACACTGAATCAGAGAGCCAGGAAGAATTGGCTGAAGGATTAAGACATGCCGATCGAGCTCAATCTCTGATGCTAAGCTCGAGACCCTTCATCAATCGAAAGCTCTATGTGATCGACGACTAGAATTGCAAAGAATCAAGTATCTCCGGATTAAAGCTAATCTTACCTTTTAAATCTTGTTTCTCTCATTTATGTAATCACTTTTTGTAACGATTTCAGAGCCATTTTGGCACTTTTAATGAAATTTTTAAGTTTCCACAAGTCACTCAAACATTATCCAAGTAACTGTTGCGTGAGAAAGGATAACAAATGAGAAATGTACGTTGGAAACACCTTTTTTACTTAATGAAAGTCCTTTACATTACTTTACTATTATCCTGCAAAGTTATCTTTTTTTACTTCTTTTACTTGCATTTTTATACTTCTGTTTACTTTTCCAAAATCTTAAACATCCTTTCTCTGGGTCGAACGTGCGTTCTTCCTGCTTATCCATTTTTACATAAAAATTAGCATATGTCTTGGGATTAATCTGATCGATCTCGTAAGTAAACCAAAAAGAACTTACCTTTTTGGAGATCAGCGGTTGTTTACCAAAAACAACGGTAAACAAATTGGCACACCCGGTGGGACCTTGCTAATTTTTTATGTTATTGTGTTTTTCCTGTACAGTTATAA
The DNA here is from genome assembly GCA_948472305.1 of Vicia faba. NCBI lineage: Eukaryota > Viridiplantae > Streptophyta > Magnoliopsida > Fabales > Fabaceae > Vicia > Vicia faba. The sequence goes on from OX451741.1 coordinate 300,429,063, forward strand.
CATTGCATGTTATTAAGAAGTGGTAGAGTAACCAACAAATATACTGTTAGGAAGGAAAATAGAGAGAGTAGTATGGCTAACGAGCCAAACCATGTAGAAATATCTCCACCAATCACAGGAACAGTGGTTACTACTGTTGTCGAAGGGAATATCCCAACTTCTGTTGGATCAATGCCAGTGTTAACCACAAATCAAACCGGACCCTTACTTTCGTATGTGGGTCCACGAGGTCCTTTAGGAAAGCCTCCACCAAGGATAAATCTAGGATCTCGATCAATTATACCCCCAAGATTTTCGACAACCTGGATGGGTCGAGAACAACCATATGGCATGCCAACTACTAAAATGGCTAGCCTTATGAATGTTGCTTCCACTTTTTCAGAACCTTTGGTGAATGCAACATCGCTATTACAAGGGTCTGGAGCCAGTAGAAATCAATTTTTGGAAGGGCCATCTCACATGATACCAAGCCTCACAAATGATTCAACAGCAATTTTGAGGCAACAGATGGACGAAAGTAATCATGAAATGGTACAAATGCTAGCACAAACTCTAAATACAGTGCTAAATCCCCTTATTCAGATTGCTACACAGTCGAATCAACAGATGACAATGCAAATGGCGCGCATGGCTGAATTATTTGGGGTACCCCAAGTTGTTCGACAACCCCAGAGGGTACCAATAAGAGTAAATCAAGGGGTAATTATGGAAGAGGATTTGACCGTTAATCCAAACCCCCAGATTCCTAGGGTAGAAGTAGAACAACCAAGGATTGAGATACCACGAAACCTTTGATAAATCGATCAAGGCGTTATTATGGCTAATAGAAACCAAAACGCTGACGAATTAATGCAGCAAGTTCGACAACAAAACTATGGGACGGACAATAATGTAACCGCCATGATCGAGAGGATCATGCTTCAAAACAGGATGAATGTTGGTTTTCGCAGACCAAACTTTACATCCCCATTGTCAGAATATATTCTACAAACAGACTTACCACCTAGGGGAAAAGTCCCAAAGTTCACCAAATTTTCAGGGGATACGACAGAGTCGACCGTCGAACATGTGGCTAGATATTTGATAGAGGCTGGGGAAATAGCAAACAACAAAAACCTTAGAATCAAATATTTCCCAAGTTCCCTGACAAAGAATGCTTTCACTTGGTTCACTACCCTCCCAGCCAATTCGATCCACAACCGGAACCAATTGGAAAGATTGTTCCATGAACAAGTTTACATGGGTCAAACCAAGATAAGTCTAAAAGAATTGGCTAGTGTGAAGAGAAGGTTTACAGAGCCAATTGATGAATATTTAAATAGATTTCGATTACTCAAAGCCAGATGCTTTACCCAAGTGCCTGAGCATGAATTAGTTGAAATAGCAGCGGGGGGCCTGGATTATTCAATTAGGAAAAAGTTAGATACACAATACCTAAGAGATATGGCCCAACTTGCTGATAGAGATCGACAAGTAGAACGCCTTAAAGTTGAAAAAGCTAAAACTGCCAAAACTCATCGACGAGAAAGGGTAGATTTTGTCGAAATGGATGATAACGATCCAGAAACATCTAGTGATCCTATAGATGTTGAAGAAGGTGAAATTGATTTAGCGGAATTAAACCAAGGACCACCATATTCTTGTAAATTACTAGTGCCATCAAATGGGAAATATCCTGTAGAACCTGAGAAAAACAGTGATAAATTTCCTAAGAAAACTTATAGCTTCGATATATTCAAGTGTGACGAAATATTTGATCTATTAGTTAAAGATGGCCAGATGATAGTGCCCCCAGGGGCAAAATTTCCTCCTTTAGAACAAAGAAAGAAAAGAGGTTTTTGTAAATACCATAATTTTTTGGGACATAGAACCTCACAATGTTTCCTTTTCAGGGATCTCGTTCAACAAGCGCTAAAGGAAGGAAGGCTGAAATTTGCTGATAAACCAGCAATGAAAATTGACACAAACCCACTGCAGACAGAGGCGCATTATGCCGAACCAGTTGGCATTCATATGGTGGAAGTTTCTGAAGATTTCATCACAAAACCCAGCTTTGGAAGTTTCACTGGAAACATCTCCAGAAAAACTATTGAAGGGGTGAGAAAGGCCACTGAAGGCCTGGATTTGAAAAAGGAAGTTGCCCAAGGGTCGAACAAGAAGGATGCTGGAAGACTGAAACTGATCAAACGGGTTACTGAAGACCCAAACAAAATCAAAGGAGTTGCTGAAAGCTCCAGCAAAAGAACCACCACAGGTTCTTATTTGGCTGCTACAAAGGGCTCGACAGAGGACCTGGAGGCCAAAATGCAGAAGATGAACCTTGTTGCCAAAAGCAACATGCAGGTTAATGTGGTTGAAGTCTCTGGCACCAAAGCCTCAGAGGAAGCCATTCGACAAGAAGAAGTAAACAAAATTGCATTCCCAAAGGAGGATGAAGATTTGGCATATTTTCTGCATAGGTGCCAGAAGAAGAAATCGGAAGTAATGCTATGCCCTAGATGTAGCTCTATTTTCGATAAGAAAGTTGTTGAACACATACAAGCTATGCGGATTGTGAAAGCAAAACAGGGCACCAATTCCCAACAAAGAATGGGTTCAGAAATCCAATTTGACCCCAGAAGGGGGCATCAACAAAGACCCATGAATCAGGTAAGGAGGCCACCAACTTTTAGGCCTCCAACTAATGTGCCTACAGATACTTGGCTAAACACCATGGGAAGAAAGAGGCCAAATGAAGAGAGATGGCAGGCATTCAACGTACCAAGAGGTTCTTCTCTAGATTATAGAAAGGAGTACCATGCTTCTACGTCGAATAAACTGACCCATGTGTCGAGCAATTACAAAGGAAAAAATCCTATGTCTCGTTCGTAGTGGAGAAGGTTCCAAAGACGGCGAAAGGCTGAGAAAGAGGCAGCTGGACCTCATCCAGAAGTTAGCACTAATGTGCAAAAGAAACAAAGGAAGTCGCTGGAGAGAAATCCTATGCCCTGGGCGGAGGAATGTGGGTCGAATGATGAAGACGACTCCGACTCCAGTGACAGTCTAGACATCATGGTGAATGTCATATCCGTGTTGCCTAAAGAATACAACCGTGAGGTCAAAGTCGAAGAAACTGACCTAATGGTTGAAAAAGAACTGGCTAGACACAAGCCAGTATTTTACTATATAATGAACAATGCATGCGTAGAAGAACAAAACGCATTTTTTGAACCACCAACAGAGGCAATGAAGAGCCATCTGAAACCCTTGTTCATTAGAGCAAAGGTAGGGGAGGTAACCATAAACAAAGTTCTGGTTGATTGTGGGGCAACCGTCAATATCATACCACAATTCATGCTGGAAAAGTTAGGCAAGGGAGATGCTGACATAAAGCCACATAACATGGTCTTATCCAACTATGAAGGGGGCATTGTCACCACAATGGGTGTCATTCAACTAGACCTCAAAGTGGGATCAATCCTTCGACCCACCATGTTCATGGTTATTTCAGCAAAACCCAACTACAATCTACTCCTTGGTCGGGAGTGGATACATGGCATTGGAGCAGTGCCATCTTCGATGCACCAACGAGTCACAATATGGCGCCCCGACGGCATTGTGGAGAACATTGAAGAAGATCAGAGTTATTACTTAGGTGAAATCAACAGTGTCGGAAAGAATAGTTTCGACAGAAATTTGGCTCACATAGGGCCATGTAACCCACCTGAGTTTGATTTAACCCCAACTCCTAATGCATTCTGCTCCCTATACCTACACTCCGATTACGGCTTTCAGTGGGATAGAGAAGACTTATCCAACATCGACTTTAGAGGAGTTAGTGATATACGACCAACAGGCTGGGGAAGCGAGTTTGGTGATGATGACTGAGTCACCAACTCTCCAAAAGATTTCAGCGTATGTGGCCGAAAACAGAATGATAGCGGCCTTAGAGGCTGAAGTAAAATATGTGGCTTTCGAAGCCAATGAACAAGTCCTTTCGAAGACAGGGCCCGGGAAAGATTTTGACCCAGAGCCTCCCGACTTAGGAACGAAAGACTTTCGAGACCAGAGGTTAGACGCCATTTATGACGACGAACCTATAGGTTTCAAAAAGGACCCGCTGGCGAACAATGTCAAATTGTTGGCGCAAGATCCTCTAGAAGAGGTAAATCTAGGCGAAGGTCCTGTGAATAAGCCCACATACATAAGCACAAAAATGGATCTAGGACTCAGGGTCGAAATGATCAAAATACTAAAAGAGTTCAAGGATTGCTTTGCGTGGGACTATGACGAGATGCCTGGTCTCGACAGAAGATTGGTAGAACTGTAGTTACCAATAAAGCCTGGAAAGAAGCCCGTTAAGCAGACTCCAATACGGTTTGTACCAGAGATTTTATCAAAAATCAAAACGAAAGTCGAAAGGTTGCTGAGATGCAAGTTCATAAGAACGACCAGGTACGTCGAATGGATTGCAAATATCGTGCCTGTTATAAAGAAAAATGGTACCTTGAGGGTGTGCATCGATTTCAGAGATCTAAACGCCGCAACACCCAAAGATGAATATCCAATGCCAGTGGCGGAAATGCTTGTAGATTCTGCCGCTGGTTTTGAGTACATGAGTATGCTTGATGGCTATTCTGGATATAATCAAATCTTCGTTGCTGAAGAGGATGTGTCGAAAATGGCATTTCGTTGCCCTAGGGCTTTAGGCACCTATGAATGGGTAGTAATGCCCTTTGGCCTAAAGAATGCAGGGGCAACGTACCAAAGAGCCATGAATTCGATTTTCCATAATTTTATTGACACTTTTATGCAGATTTATATTGATGATATTGTTGTCAAATCTGTTTCAGGGAAGACTCACATGGATCATCTTCGACAATCCTTTGAGAGGATGAGACACTACGGCCTGAAGATGAATCCTCTGAAATGTGCTTTTGGTGTAAAAGCAGGAGATTTCTTAGGTTTTGTGGTCCATAAAAAGGGCATTGAGATAAACCAAAACAAGACCAAGGCTATCTTGCAAGCCAAAGCACCAACTAACAAAAACGAATTGCAATCCTTACTTGGGAAGATAAATTTCCTAAGGAGATTTATATCCAACCTCAGTGGGAAGATGCAAGCATTTTCACCATTACTTCGACTCAACAAAGGAGGATTTGAATGGAGGGAAGAACATCAAGAAGCCTTCGATAAAATCAAAGAGTACCTCATTAAACCACCTATTTTGGTGCCTCCTTGTCGAAGTAGAAGTATGAGACTGTACATAGCTACGTCTGATAAAACTTTAGGGAGCATGCTGGCTCAGGAGGATGAACATGGTGTCGAAAGGCCCATATACTACCTCAGTAGAGTTTTAAACGATGCATAAACTAGATATAACGAGGTTGAAAAACTATGTTTATGTCTATATTTTTCATGTACAAAACTTAAGCAATATATAAAGCCAGTTAATGTTTATGTTTCGTCTTTGTGATACAGTGGGAAAGAACTGACTGTTTTTTGGAAATGCTGGTTTGCGTTTTGCGTTTGTTTTTGCAAAATGTCGCGGTAAGCAAGAGTCGCCACCGAATTTTATTTTATCCAACAATGAAAGGAAAAAAGCACAGAAAAATTCCTTTTTGAGATATTTCTCGAGTTCGGGGGGTAGATTATAGAAAGGGAAGGTGTTAGCACCCTTTCTATCCGTGGTTATCCACGGGCTCTTAGGTACTTGCTCATATTGTTTTCAAAATGGTTTTCGTTGTGCTTTGTGGGTTTGAAAAAGTTTTTGTTTTGAAAACTTTGATTTAACTCTTGCTTCTGTCCTCAAGAGTGTAATGAAGTGTTTTTGAAAACTTTGTTTGAAAAGGAGTGTAAGTGTGAAAAAGGTTTTGTTTTTTGAAAGAGCAAGTATCTAAGAACCATCTACCTACTCGAAAAAGGAATCGTTCTATGCTATCTTCCTTTAGACAATGGTATCCTACTATTGATGAGTAGGTAGCACCGTCGTCAGAGTTTAAGGATCAATTCAAATGCGGGACTTACGGTCACCAAAGCAATGTTAGGACGCCTTAGCGGTAACCCTAATGTCTTAGATCATTTGTTTGAGGCAACAATATCCGAGGCAACCATTTCGTGGCAACTATGATCTTTGGACAAGAGGGCTACCTCTAAAGTGACCTATACTCAATGACCGCGTACGAAGGCAACCAAGTGGGGTGTACCCTAAGAGTGCGCATGTGCGAGTGTGTCATTTTCAGTTAATTTTTGTCTTTTGTACATGTTAATGGTGATCTAAATTGATTTTAGGTTAAAACATCCAATCTTGTCATGCATCTCTATTATCAAACACCTAACAGTTATATTTTGCGGAAAATAAATTGTGGAAATTAAATTACAAGGCGTCAGGTATTTACATCGCCAAAAGCAACCCCTTGAAATTTAAATGCGGATAAATAAATAAAGCGATAAAAATAATTAAATGGTCTTAATTATCTATTACATTCTGGGAACAAGTACAATATTGAATAAATAGATCGCGTGCGGAAAATTAAATCGAGTGCGAGTTTAGGGTTTTGACCCCTTTTTGTTAAAGAAAAGATTTTTTTGGTTGTTTTTGAATTAAGAAAGAAATTACCTAAGTTAATTATTAAATTAATAAATTAATTAATTAATTAATGAAAATAAATTATTTTTTTGGATTTTTGGTATTTAAAGAAATAAAATAAAATTAATTAATATTAGTAAAAAATACCTAATTAAGTCTAATTATTTTTAATTATTTACAAAAAATATATTAAAGTTATTTCTAATTAATAGCCTAAATTAATTAATAGATTTGTTAATAAAAATATAAAATACTAAAATTTAATTTAATAAAGAAAAATATTTTTTGGTTTTAATTTTATAAAGGAAAAAAATTGATTGGTTAGTTATTAAATAGAAATAATAAATAATTAATTAAAACAAAATAAAAAAAAACATAGAGAGAGAGGAGTATGGGCCTGTTTTGGGGGTCAGAATAGCAATTCTATGGCCTATTAAGCGTTGGCCTGGTTGACCTCCCTGGATTTGGTGTGTGCGTATTGACTAGATCTATGATAGACCCTCACTCCTGGATCATCAGATTTAGCCTTGGGCCATCTGGCACTTTGATACGTGAAGGCACATGGTGAGCTGCAAGCCTAGATTTGCACCTTATTACATGAAGAAGAAAAATAACAAAGAGTATGGGGACCTGGGATTCGAACCCAGTTCCTGTACGTGACTGCCAGCTCCCTTTACCACTAGGTCATTCGCTTCAATTGTTAATAATATAAGAACAAAATACAATATGTTAAAATACGTTAATATGCCAGAAAAAACAAAACAATGCGCGCCCTTATTTGAATTGGCCACTAGGGGAGCGACACGCCATCGTCCCCTACCTCCAGCCCCTGTAATTTTACCTGCGGATTTGAATACGCAGCTAAAAGTGTGGCTCGATCCAAAAATCAATTCCAGGCCATAAAAATGACCTTCAAAGGCATGGTTAGGTTCGTCTCCCTCTCCTGAGTGCAACCATGCCTATTATAGGAACCAATTTCATCTGTAACAAAAATCCCTAAAAACCAAAATGTAACCCTAGCCATGATATTATGAGGTTACAGTCCATATAAATTAAATTAAATATTGCCAAAAGTTTAGAAATGCTGTAAGGATCATAAATATGCCAAGAATTGATTCAAATGATGCAAGAACAAGTATGTACGGTTTCAAGAACAGAGCTTGGCATCGTGATACTTACAGAGCTCTTGAAGGCTTGAGAATGCGTGCTTTGGATCCAGGAGGGTTATGTGATCACCCAGGAATCGATTGGAATGCTTCTTGGCTTCTGAAAACCTCCCTTGCTATAATTTCGAATTCCAACTTTTTCACTACTTTTTCAAGTTTTGTTTTTGCTTGTTCTTACAGCCTCTAACCCTTGTTTTTGTGTCTTAAGCTTCCTTATGTATTATGGAATGCATTAGGTTAAGAATCATGGATTCAATCTCTCTAAATCAATGCACCCATATTTGATTTGATCTCCTTTTGAAAGCTTTCCAAATTTGTTAAAAATCCATATTTTTGCACATGATCTTGTGTGATACGAATTTGATGCTCTTAATGATGATGATCTCAACCTGAAATAGCCAAAAAGATCTCAAGTAATCAATATTTGGATTTTCTTTGATTTAATTTGATTTAAAATGAAATAATTCAATAAAAAATCAAATAAAATAATAAAAAAGAAATATGATCTCAAGGCTGAAGCTAGGACACGTGTGCAATGGGGCAAGCTCAAATCAAGTGGAAAAGAATGGGCTTATTTGACAAAATTTGAAGTTTTGGGGATAGTTGACTTTTGGCAATTTTGCAAAAATGCCAAACTTCAACAATGTATAACTTCTTCAATTTTGAACTTTTGGGAGTATTCTTGGACTTTTTAGAAAGCTTTAGTTGTCCTCTAACCAACCCTTTTGGTCTAATCTCATTTTGATATTCCATGCTCAAGTTATAAGCTTTGGCAAAAAAGGTGTTTTTGTTGACTTTGAAAAATGACCTATAATGTCCAAATTTATAACTTCTTGTGAGTTCATTTTCTGATCTTGGGGTATGAAGATGGATTATAGGAAATTGCATCCTCTTCAAAATGAGCTTTTGATGGGTCATTACTCATAAAGTATGAGAAAGTTATGCTTGGTCAAAGTTGAGTTGACTTTTCCTATAAAACCCTAATTTAGCAACTTTTGAGTCTTGATGAATTTTGAGCAATCCTTGATGAATCATGATCAACCCTTGATCAAATGATGAAATATCCTTCAAAATTATATTTTTGACAAGAAATCTTGAAGTTTGACTGTTTATAGGTCACAGTTGACTTTTACCCTAGCACAGTCGATTTTTGGACCCTTTGAGCAATTGACTGGCCAAACTTCCTCTACAAGGCTTGAAACTTGACATGGATGACCTTGAGAACATATTAGGAAATTGGGGAGCACTTAAGGTCATTTGGACTCAAGGATATTGATGCAACACAAAACCCTAATTTGGGGTTGACTGCCTTAGGAGATGACTTGTCTGACCCACTCTTGAGCAACCTTGAGCCACTTGGAGATTTTTCTTGAAATGTTTTGAGGAATATGAGAGGGAAAATTGTGGGGTACAACAGCTTCCCCTGTTCAATCTTCTTAAACCTGAGGATGTATATTGGCTTTCGCGCCTTTCGTGATCCGAAGGTGGAAGATGATTGAACACTAGAGTGCCCAGAAATTTGCACTCGCATGAAGTGGTGTCAGCCTTGTGATATCGGGAATGGGCTTACAGATGCCATTTGGAGATTTCTGGTGGGAGGATGGGCTTACAGATGCCATCTGCAGGAGCGTCGATCGCATAAGAGATTCCTTAGCGAGAACTTGCATACCTGTTGTTGTAGAAGATTCCGCTGGGGAAGTCTAACTTTTATTAAGATTTAGGAACTTGCCTGTACCTCAGCTGAGAGAACATCTTTGCTGAGTTTTAAGAACTTATCCGTAATTCAACTGGGGGAAACATCTTCATCAAGATCTAGGACTTGTCTGGTCTTCAACAGAGTATAATTATGTTGAGATTGTAGAACTCGTCCACACTTTGACGGAGGAAAATTGTCGAGATTGAGAACCTTATCTGAAATTCAACCGGGGATAATTCAGTTGAGATTTAAGAACCGGTCAGGTATTCGACTGAGGGAAACATATTCATCAAGATCTAGGAAGTGTCTGGTCTTCAACGGATTATACTGTTGAGATTGCAGAACTCGTCCACACTATGACGGAGGAAAATTGTCGAGATTGAGAACCTTATCTGAAATTCAACCGAGGATAATTCAGTTGAGATTTAAGAACCGGTCAGGTCTTCGACTGAGGGAAACATCTTCATCAAGATCTAGGAACTGTCTGGTCTTCAACAGAGTATACTGTTGAGATTGTAGAACTCGTCCACACTATGGCGGATGAAAATTGTCGAAATTGAGAACCTTATCTGAAATTCAACCGAGGATAATTTAGTTGAGATTTAAGAACCGGTCAGGTCTTCGACTGAGGGAAACATATTCATCAAGATCTAGGAACTGTCTGGTCTTTAACAGAGTAGACTGTTGAGATTGTAGAACTCGTCCACACTATGACGGAGGAAAATTGTCGAGATTGAGAACCTTATCTGAAATTTAACCGAGGATAATTCAGTTGAGATTTAAGAACCAGTCAGGTCTTCAACTGAGGGAAACATCTTCATCAAGATCTAGGAACTGTCTGGTCTTCAATGGAGTATACTGTTGAGATTGTAGAACTCGTCCACACTATGACGGAGGAAAATTGTCGAGATTGAGAACCTTATCTGAAATTCAACCGAGGATAATTCAGTTGAGATTTAAGAACCGGTCAGGTCTTCGACTGAGGGAAACATCTTCATCAAGATCTAGGAACTGTCTGGTCTTCAACGGAGTATACTGTTGAGATTGTAGAACTCGTCCACACTATGGCGGATGAAAATTGTCGAGATTGAGAACCTTATCTGAAATTCAACCGAGGATAATTCAGTTGAGATTTAAGAACCGGTCAGGTCTTTGACTGAGGGAAACATATTCATCAAGATCTAGGAACTATCTGGTCTTCAACAGAGTATACTGTTGAGATTGTAGAACTCGTCCACACTATGACGGAGGAAAATTATCGAGATTGAGAACCTTATCTGAAATTCAACCGAGGATAATTCAGTTGAGATTTAAGAACCGGTCAGGTCTTCAACTGAGGGAAACATCTTCATCAAGATCTAGGAACTGTCTGGTCTTCAACGGAGTATACTGTTGAGATTGTAGAACTCGTCCACACTATGACAGAGGAAAATTGTCGAGATTGAGAACTTTATCTGAAATTCAACCGAGGATAATTCAGTTGAGATTTAAGAACCGGTCAGGTCTTCGACTGAGGGAAACATCTTCATCAAGATCTAGGAACTGTCTGGTCTTCAACGGAGTATACTGTTGAGATTGTAGAACTCGTCCACACTATGGAGGAGGAAAATTGTCGAGATTGAGAACGTTATCTGAAATTCAACCGAGGATAATTCAGTTGAGATTTAAGAACCGGTCAGGTCTTCGACTGCTGAGAAATTAACTGCATCCTTCCTGAAAGGTAAAGGTCAGTCATATGCAATGCATGATATGGATCCATCAATGATGTTCTCAAAATAAATGAGATCGTGTTGTATGATGTGTATATGCATGTATCATGATGTATGGAAATGTAATGTTTCTAGCTGGGAAAAATAAATCCCGGATAGCTGCTGGAGAATAGAGTTGGATTCTTCGTTTCCACTGGGGATGGTGAACAAAGATGATTGCGAGAATAAACCTGCAGGAGAAGATAACTCCGTTGGGGAATAAACTGAGGAGGAGATTACTCTGTGGGGAAGAGATGTTCTGTTGAGGATTCAACCAATAAGTTCCGCTGGGGATGAATTACCATTGCTGGTGATACTGAATCCTGTTGGAGTTTTGAATTCTGTTTGTGAGAGGAAAGAACTCCGCTGGGGATGATCTTTCAGTTGCGACTTCACTGGGGATAACCTTTTAGTCTCTAATGGGGATAATACTTTGAGCTTTGTTGGGGACAATCTTCCTTTAAACTCGGCTGGGGATATTCATTTTTATACTCCACCGGGGACGAACTTCCGGAGTCTACGGGGGATGATTCTTCAACTCCATTGAGAAAGCTTTTTCAGACTGCTCTGGAAATATTTATATCCATTGGGGATATTTTGTATTCTGCCGGGGAATATTCTTATACTCCGTCGGGGAATATTAAGATTGTCGGGGATATTTAAGCCTTTTCAGTGCTGACGGTAGATAAACTCTGCTTGGGGAGGATATTACCGATTCATTCATAGTTGCAAGTCTCAGCTGGGGAGAGCTATAATTACTGTCTTACTCTGCGGGGAGTGAAAGTATCTTAGCCATATTCTTCAGCTGAATTTACCTTGTACCTGGTGGACAGAGCAACTATACAGCTTGGACAATTCTCATTTGCCCCTGTTTCTGATATTACCAGTAATCATCTTTTGTTTCGCATGCAAATATTTATGAGCGGCAATTAATGTCAATTGCATATATCAAAAATGAACATTGGACGTTCTTTGCAAAACAAAACAGATAAAGGAAAAATAGCTTGAAATTTCTTTGAAAATGAATTGTATTGATTTTGAAGTTTGGCTCGTAGATAGGCGTTTTTGTACAAGAGGCTGACGTCCTAGTAGGAGAACGCCGCCGAACAAATAGAATTTATACAATTTTTGAAAAGAAAATAAAACAGCTATGTGAATAATCCCACTGGGTTCCAACTCTGTTATTGCCTTTATGTCCTCGAGCATCTCATCACTTTGCTATTGGTTGAAGGTGGATCAGATTGATTAGCGTCGTCCGAGCTTGATAGTCGATACCGAAGTCTGGTTGCAAGGTGATCTAATGAGACATAGTGTTACGATTTAATCCCTAATTTTTGCCTGGACCACCCTTTTGGGTTTTCAGTCCACCGGGATACCCTTTTTTGCCCAAGCCGCCTTTTCAGGTTTTTGACTTGTCGGGTGTACAAATTTTTCATTTTTATCCCTTATTTTTGCCCGAAACCTTTTGGTTCGCCGGGAAGGCCTTATTTTTGCCTAGGCCAGTCAACCTAGCGGGTCTTTGATTATGCGTAGTATCTTTTCACTATGTCTGTATTGACGGGGTGAGGAAGGTAGTCACCATCCATGGTGGTTAGAATCATAGCTCCTCTTGAGAAAATGTTCTTAACCACAAATGGTCCTTCGTAAGTAGGGGTCCATTTGCCCCTAGGATCACCTTGAGGCAGTATGATGCACTTGATAACCAGGTCCCCAACTTGATACTCTTGTCATCTGACTTTCTTGTTAAATGCCTTAATCATTCGCTTTTGATACGTTTGACCATGACAAATAGCAGTGAGTCTCTTTTCGTTAATTAAGTTCAGCTGATCAAGCCGGGTATGAATCCAGTCATCTTCGTTCAAACCTGCATCCTTCATAATCCGAAGAGAGGGTATCTGAACTTAAAAGGGCAAGACGACCTCCATACCATATACCAAGGAGTAGGGGGTTTCCCCTGTTGACTTCCGTGCTGAGGTACGGTACCCATGAAGTTCAAATGGTAACATCTCGTGCCAATCTTTGTATGTCACTGTCATCTTCTGCACAATCTTCTTAATGTTCTTATTAGCTGCTTCGACAGCCCCATTCATCTTCGGCCGGTAGGGAGAAGAGTTGTGATGTTGTATCTTGAACTGCTTGCAGAGCTCAGTGATCATCTTATTGTTGAGATTTGTACCATTGTCTGTAATGATCCTATCTGGTACACCATACCGACAGATCAAGTTGTGCCGAATAAACCGTGCCACGACTTTCTTGGTTACAGTAGAAAAGGACGTTGCTTCAAGCCACTTCGTAAAATAATCAATTGCTACCAGGATGAAACGATGTCCGTTGGATGCAGTAGGTCTGATCTCGCCGATCATATCAATGCCCCACATTGCAAAAGGCCAAGGTTCCGTCAAGACATTCAAAGGTACTGGAGGGATGTGCACCTTATTAGCATAGACTTGGAACTTGTGACAGGTCCGAGAATGCTGATAACAGTCGGCTTCCATAGTGGACCAATAATATCCTTCCCGAAGGATTTTCTTTGCCATGGTATGTCCACTGGAATGAGTTCCGAAAGAACCTTCATGTAATTCTGTCATGATTATGTCTGCCTCATTCTTATCCACACATCGCAGTAAGGTAGAATCATGGTTACGCTTGTAAAGAATGCCATTGCTGATGAAGAACTTCGCTACGAACCTCCTCAGAAACTTCTTATCATTAACAGATGCACCCTCGAGGTATTCCTGAGCTTCAAGATGCCTTTTCACCTCATGAAACCAGGGTTTTTCTGTTACCTCTTCAGTCTCAATGTCGCAGCAATGTGCAGGTTCGTCTAATCTTTCAATGATAATCTAGGGAGCTTCATTGTCCCAATTGACTTTGAACATAGAAGACATCGTAGCCAGCGCGTTCGCCAACTGATTCTCCTCTCTTGGGAAGTATTCAAAGGTTATCTCCTCAAAGTGGGGAAGCAATGTCAACACATACTCCTTGTATGGAATAAGATTTGGGTGTTTCGTATCCCACTTTCCTTTGATCTGACTGATCACGAGAGCGGAATCTCCGAAGACACTCAGAAACTTAATCCTTAGGTCGATAGCTGCTCGAAGGCCCATGATGCATGCTTCATACTCCGCCATATTGTTGGTGCAGTTGAAACATAGTCGGGCGGTAAACGGGGTATGAGAGCCTTTAGGAGATATGATCACGGCGCCAATTCCATTACCCAAAGCGTTCGAAGCTCCATCAAAGTACATAGACCATCGGGATCCTTCCTCAGGTCCTTCATCCGGTCCAGGTTCTTCACAGTCAGTCACTATCATGATATTCTCATCCGAAAATTCAAAGTTCATAGACTGGTAATCATCCACTGCCTGATGTGCCAAATGGTCTGCCAATACACTTCCCTTGATTGCCTTCTGGGTTGTATACTGGATGTCATACTCAGTCAAAATCATTTGCCATCTTGCTATTCTTCCGGACAAGGAAGGCTTCTCGAAGATATACTTGATTGGATCCATCTTTGATATCAATAGAGTAGTGTGAGTCAGCATATACTGTCTCAGCCGGCGAGCAGCCCATGCCAAAGCGCAACAAGTTTTCTCGAGCAACGAGTATCGAGTCTCGCAGTCAGTAAACTTTTTGCTAAGGTAATAAATAGCATGCTCTTTTCGTGAGACTCGTCATGCTGCCCCAACACGCACCCCATTGAGTTGTCGAGTACTGTCAACTATAAGATCAAAGGTCTCCCTTCAACCGGCGGCATCAAAATAGGTGGCTCTTGGAGATACTCTTTGATTATTTCGAAAGCGGCCTTACATTCATCGTTCCATCTTACCGCTTGATCTTTCTTCAGTAGCTTGAAGATTGGCTCACAAGTAGCAGTCAGGTGCGAGATGAACCAGGCAATGTAGTTCAGACGTCCCAGAAAGCCTCTGACTTCTTTCTCTGTTCGAGGAGCTGGCATTTCTTGTATAGCCTTCACCTTTGTAGGGTCCACTTGAATACCTTTATCACTTACAACGAAACCCAGCAGCTTACCAGATCTCACCCCGAAGGTGCACTTGTTCGGGTTTAACCTTAGCTTGTACAACTTCAACCTGTCAAATAGCTTCTGAAGGTGGTCAAGGTGTTCTTCCTTAGTCTGGGATCTTGAAATCATGTCGTCGACGTATACCTCAATCTCATGATGGATCATATCATGGAATAAAGCGACCATGGCACGCTGATACGTTGCCCCAGCATATTTCAATCCAAAAGGCATGACCTTGTAGCAAAAGGTCCCCCATTGGGTAACAAAGGTTGTCTTCTCCGTATCTTCGGGAGCCATTTTAATCTGATTATAACCGGAGAAACCATCCATAAATGAGAATACCTTATGCTGAGCGGTGTTGTCAACCAGAACATCGATATGAGGCAGAGGGAAATCATCCTTGGGACTTTCCCTGTTCAGATCCCTATAGTCGACACACATTCGAACCTTACCATCCTTCTTCGGCACTGGAACCACGTTAGCCACCCACTGTGGGTAAGAAGTAACTGCTAGAAAATCGGCGTCGAACTGTTTCATAACTTCATCCTTGATTTTCTCAGACATCTCTGGGCGCATTCGGCGGACCTTCTGTTTCACGGGAGGACAGTCTTCCTTGGTAGGCAATCGGTGAACCACAATATCGGTATCCAACCCAGGCATGTCTTCATAAGACCAGTCAAAGATCTCAACGTAGTCACACAGCATTTGAATCAACCGTTGTTTAACACCAGCTTCCAGATTTTCACCGATCTTGACCTCTTTCTTGTCCTCTTCTGTACCCAGATTTATTGATTCCACCGGCTCTTCGTGTGGCTGTATAGCCCTCTCTTCTTGAAGTAACAGTATAGCAATTTCACCAGGCACTTCGCAATCATCTTCACCTTCGTCTTCGGCTAAGTTTATCGGACTTTCGAAGTCATAATTGGCAGTAGCAGAGTCGTTACCAGTGAGATCCAGAGTGGATGTAGACTTGTATATGTGAGTGTGTGTAAAATAGCTGTTTTGCAATGTATAATAAAAGAAAAACAAGGAGCGCAAAATTTGAAATGCAAGAAACATCCAATGCTTTTATTAATGATATATGAAAATGACACACATAAAGCCCACACAAATGAAGCCACAATGCCCCGGGTAAGACACCGGGCCATAAAGTTTAAAACATTGTCTGTTACAAATTCAAAACAAAAGTCTCATTACTGGGTAACAAAAGAAATTGGGATGAAGTCCTTTGTGATCCAGTTGCTTAGTACACCATCGATAGTTAGGTAGATCCAACTGTCAAACTCAGACTCTTCAACATCATTTTCAATGGCATTCACTCCTAAATTGCTGATGAACAGGGGAGGTCTTCCGATCCGTGCATTCCGAACAGCCTTTTGAGATTCTGCAGTGAAACCCAAACCAAACTTGTTAGTCTTCTATGCAAAATCATGGAGTTGGCCCCAATTCGCACACCCACCTTTCTCGACAACAGCCCGGGCATCTCTGAAGAAAGCCATCTTCATCGGAGGATCTTCAACAACAGTTTCAGCTGATGCCAGCGTCTGGGGAACCTCTTCAAAATGATGAAATGAGGTCTCAATGAACTCCCCATCCATCTCTACATATCGGAAAGAGTTGAGGTGGCTCACCATGTACTCCTCCTCTCCTTGTACTGTCACAATTTTCCCTTTCATCGGGTACTTTAGCTTCTGGTGGAGCGTAGACGTCACAGCCCCAGCTTTGGGGATCCACGGATGACCCAACAAACATGAATAAGATGGCCGAATGTCCATCACATAGAATGTAGAGGTGAAGACCTGAGAACCAACCTTAATCAGAATATCCACTTCTCCATGCACCATCCTCTTAGAGCCATCAAAGGCCCTGACGACGATGTTGCTTGGTTTTAGCTCCAACCCTTCACAGTCCAACTGGTCTAGAGCTTTCTTAGGCAAAACGTTCAATGAGGAACCAGTATCCACTAATACACGAGCAAGAGTGGTGCCCCTGTATTCAATGGAGACATGCAGGGCATCATTGTGATTCTTCCCTTTAGCAGTCAAGTCGACGTCAGAGAAACCCAACCCATTATCAGCAGTCAGACTAGCCACGCAATCTTTAAACTGATCAACTGATGTTTCTTGAGGTACGTGTGCAGTCTTCAGGAATGCAATCAGAGCCTTGGCATGGGCCTCTGAGCAAAGTAACAGGGACAACATAGAGATTTTGGATGGGGTTTGCCCCAGCTGCTCGACCACATTATAGTCTCTCTTTTTGATGATTTTCAAAATTTCCTCCATCTCTTGTCTAGAGGCTTCAACAGTAATTGTCTTTGGTGCCTCCGTCCTGGAAGGCTCCTCAGTGGTCCTTTTGCCCCGAGTATTAGATGACTCGTAAACAGGGGTAAGAATGGGAACTTGAACAGGAATAGTAGCAGGTACACTGGCAGGGGTAATAACAACAGGTTTCCAGATAGTTGGTGGAGAGATATCAGGGGAGAAAAGTCTTCCGCTGCGGGTGACTTTAGCAGGCCCAACAATATTGCTGACGTCAGTATCAGCCTCTTCAGCACTCAAGTCTTGCTTAACTCCGTGATAATATACATCATCCCCATAATGCCATGGGATAACTTTATTGGATATGTAGGGGATAGGCCCTGGAACAGTGATGATTAATGGTGTGATTCTTGGAACAAATGTAATTCTAACAGGATTTCTCGAGGAAGCCTTGGAAGAATTGTCGAAAATGGTGATGATAGCAACTTCTTCAGTAGGAACCAAAGGAACAACATTCTTCTCAAACAGAATTTCTTTATTATTCATCAGGCGTTGGACACCTGACTTCAAAAGATGGCAACCGGTAGGTAGGACAGAACATATACGGCAACCTCTGTCACAGCCCGGAAATAAACCGGCTAACAAAAGGTTCTTCTTCTCAGTCATCAAAGGGGTAACAATGTCGTTCACAGAAACCACAAACAAGTCTTCATCTATAGCATTCACTCCATGCTTGGGCATAGGAGCAGTCACAGCATTAGGTCTTTCAGGTACTTCGAACTCAATCTCCTTAGCATCAATCAAGTCCTGTATTTTGTTCTTCAAAACCCAACAATCATCTATATCGTGTCCCGGGCTATCAGAGTGAAAAGCACAGCGGGCATTAGGGTTGTACTTTGGTGATGTAGTGTTGGGATTCTGTGGGGCCTCTCTTGGAATCACTAGATTGGTTTTCAATAATTGTGGCAGAATATGAGATAAAGTCATATTGAGCTGAGTGAATTGTCTTCGAGGTTTCTCGGCTCTTGGCTGATTTTTGCGCTGAGGAGCACCAGCAGGTCTTGAAATAACAACCACATTAACAGCTTGGCGGCGTTCAGGTCTATTCTGGCTTTTCAAACTGTAAACAACACTGGACTCCTTCTTAAAAGGCTTCTTCTCGGTGCCTGATGAAGCACCCTTCTGTATTTTACCAGACTTAATACCAGCCTTAATCCTTTCCCCGGTCATAATCAGCTCCGTAAACCCGGACGAAGAACTTCCAATCAGATGGTTGAAATACGGACCAGACAAGGTCCCCAGAAACATATCTACTAGCTCCCTATCAGCCAAGGGTGGTTGCACTCTTCCAGGGAGGTCCCTCCACTTCTGAGCATAATCTTTGAAACCTTTGCCCGCACCCATTGACATACCCTGGAGTTGGGTACGCATGGGAGTGAAGTCGGCATTGTATTGGTACTGCTTGTAGAAAGCAGCGGCCAAATCTTCCCAACTACGGATACTGGCTCCTTCTAGCTGGTAAAACCATTCAAGCTGAGTCCCTGAGAGATTGTCTTGAAATAAGTGGATCCATAGGTTCTTGTCAACGGTGTATGGCTGAATCTTCCTAACATACGAACGAAGGTGCAATTTTGGACAAGAAACTCCGTCGTACTTAGCAAAGGCTGGTGCTTTGAACTTGTGGGGAATCACCACCCCAGATGACAGACCCAAATCACCAAAGTCCAGACCAGGCACTTTCTGAACTTCCATCGCACTCAACCGGTCTTCCAGTTGTTTGTACCTATCCTCAGCCGGAGGATACTGGTCTTCGTCGAAGTCCGTCTCGTTGTCTGAAAACACAGGGCTAGGAGCCCTCCTTTCTTCTTGACTATCTTTCCCTCCAGATGAGGGGGTCAAATAAACTTCATCTCGTAGCCTGTTTCCAAATCTGTGGCCCATGTTAAACAGGACCGTCTTCTTCTTCTTCTTCTTCTTCTTCTTCTCTTTCAAGATAAGGGCCTTCAGATCTTGCTGACCCTTAGCCAGATTCATGAACAATTCCTGGAACTGGGCGTTTTGAGCCTGTAGAGCCTTAATTGCTTGTTCAGTTGATGGTTCAGAAGACATGATGCTAAAATAAACAACAAAGAAGATAAGAGACCTGTAAGGGTACCTGTTATGAGGTGCATGGAATGAAGTGCGTATGATATGATTTCAAAGACATCGAGAGATTCAAATTCATAAACCAAACATGAAACACACTTTTATTAGATAAACTTGAAATTCAATTGTTCAACAAATGCCCTTAAGGCGTTATAAGAAAGGAAATACTGAAAAGAAAATAAAAACTGGAAATAATCAAAGGACATCAGCGCTCCCATGGTCGTTTGCCTTTAGTGCTAACATAGTCGTTGATGATCTGCTCATTCTCCAGCTGCCTTGTCAACTTTTGAATCTTCTGCTCTTGCTCGTGATACTTTTCTCTATAAGTATCCCGCTCTTCTCTCAACTACATCCAGGACCTCTTCAATGCCCCAATGTCAGTAGGCATGTAAGGGTGCAAGATAGTAGGATGAACCCCTTCCTTATCAGCAACTTCAACAATAATAGGCAAGACGGCTTCATAGGGCATTCCCAGCTTTTGGGCACGTATGTGAACCCATCGAAGATATGGTTCCATTGGTAGAGAAGTATTCACACCCAGCTCGTGTAGATCAGATCTGTGTACTCTATCCCAAGCCCTTATGAATCTGCGGCGTTGCTCGTCACTATCCCCTTGGAAATCAAAGATTATACTAGGCATTAGCAGCTCATGAGGTCCTTACCTTCTGGCTCGCCCGAACTGACGTAAGGCCAAGCATGGATTGTAAGTAATTCCTCCATTGGTTCCTATCAGTGGAACATTGGGGTATTCCCCACAGCGATCAATAATGGCCACCTCGTCCATACCCTTAATAGTCCAAATGATGTCATTGTGAGAGAGAGACATCACCCTATAAGCCCAGCCCATGCCTTCCTTGTTCTTTAAAACTGATTTGGGGAGGTGAGAAATAAACCACCTCGCCAATAACGGAGCACAGCACATTAAGGTTCCCCGCTTCCGAGCAGTACGGGCATAAAGCTGATGAAGAATGTCACCCAAGAGAGTGGGTACAGGATTACCAGAGATGAAGATTTTTACCGCATTCACATCAACAAAGGAGTCAGAGTTAGGAAACAATACCAAGCCATATATCAGAAGAGCCAGAATATCTTCGAATGCCTGGAAATCTATACTATCCCAGAAATGATTAGCCTTACCAACCAAGAACTTAGTGAAAAATCCCTTTGCTCCACTACGAGTTTCCCAATTAGCCATTACCCCAGCCTTTGTCATATGAAGGGCTGAAGCAATCTCTTCTGGCCTAAGGATCTTCTCCCAACCTGTAAATGGGGTCTGCTCCAGAATAGAGATATCGAGCAGATCAGAAAACTCTTCCAAGGTAGGGACCAACTGGTAGTCCTGAAAAGTAAAGCAATGGTACAGTGGATCAAAGAACTGGACTAGGACACTCATCATCTGCTCGTCCAATTTGGAAGTGACCAAACCAAGAAGATGCCCATGTCTTCTGATGAAGGAGGTAGTATCAGGCATCTTTGAAACCAATTCTTTAAGCAGAGTGGGAACCTGGACAAAGTTGATCCAGATGGTGTTTCTACGCATAGGTGTCATGACCTACAAAATAGAACAAAGATGAATCCCTCCTGTCTTTGAAATAGGTTAGTCCAATGAAAGATGTATGCAATGTTATGATGTCATGATGTCATGATAGAAAGCACACCACAAGTATCCACAAATAGCAAACATGGTAAAGGCACACAAGTCACACAGAGAGCCCTTAGATTTCAGGCTGGCAAGGAGTCTAGGTACTACCCTATTTCAGTTCAATTGGTTTAAGCCTGTCCTAAAAATAGTAACCGGGTTCTAGAGGATCTCAATATCACTGACTATCCTCGATCGGTCATAATTCCAGTTTAGCAACCTTTTCTTGCGGCCGGAATCATCGCGAGAGTTTAGTCTCAATGAGTGTAGCATAATGCTACTGTTCTATGGCCAAGTTGGTCAATTTAAAGGTTCTAGGGTCAGTTGGTGCTTAATGACCCCTTAGCAGACCCATATTCTCCTCGTTGCGCCAAAAGGGATATCGGTACATACTAAAGTGCCACACCAACGTAGCTACTGCTTCAACCGTATCGGTCTACGCTGTACAGTTCCCTCACAGTTTATTGCTACTTACCTAAAGAGTATCCCCCAGATCCGGGTTAGGATCTATAGTAACTCTGATTCAAACCCACAAAGATAAATCATACAAGTCAAGTAATTGAAAACAATATGAACTATTCCTAAGGTACACCCCACTTATTAAGAGTTCCCCAGCAGAGTCGCCAGTTCTGTGATACGGTGGGAAAGAACTGACTGTTTTTGGGAAATGCTAGTTTGCGTTTTGTGTTTGTTTTAGCAAAATGTCGCGGTAAGCATGAGTCGCCACCGACTTTTATTTTATCCAACAAGGAAAGGAAAAAAGCACAGAAAAATTCCTTTTTGAGATATTTCTCGGGTTCGGGGGGTAGATTATAGAAAGGGAAGGTGTTAGCACCCTTTCTATCCGTGGTTATCCACGGGCTCTTAGGTACTTGCTCATATTGTTTTCAAAATGGTTTTCTTTGTGCTTTGTGGGTTTGAAAAAGTTTTTATTTTGAAAACTTCGATTTAACTCTTGCTTTTGTCCTCAAGAGTGTAATGAAGTGTTTTTGAAAACTTTGTTCGAAAAGGAGTGTAAGTGTGAAAAAGGTTTTGTTTTTTGAAAGAGCAAGTATCTAAGAACCATCTACCTACTCGAAAAAGGAATCGTTCTATGCTATCTTCCTTTAGACAATACTATTCTACTATTGATGAGTAGGTAACACCGTCGTCGGAGTTTAAGGGTCAATTCGAATGCGGGACTTACGGTCACCAAAGCAATGTTAGGACGCCTTAGCGGTAACCCTAATGTCTTAGATAATTTGTTTGAGGCAACAATATTTGAGGCAACCGTTTCGTGGCAACTATGATCTTTGGACAAGAGGACGACCTCTAAAGTGACCTATACTCAATGACCGCGTACGAAGGCAACCAAGTGGGGTGTACCCTAAGAGTGCGCATGTGCGAGTGTGTCATTTTCAATTAATTTTTGTCTTTTGTACATGTTAATGGTGACCTAAATTGATTTTAGGTTAAAACATTCAATCTTGTCATGCATCTCTATTATCAAACACCTAACAGTTATATTTTGCGGAAAATAAATTGCGGAAATTAAGTTACAAGACGTCGGGTATTTACATCGCCAAAAGCAACCCCTTGAAATTTAAATGCGGAAAAATAAATAAAGCGATAAAAATAATTAAAGGGTCCTAATTATCTATTACATTCCGGGAACAAGTACAATATTGAATAAATAGATCGCGTGCAGAAAATTAAATCGAGTGCGAGTTTAGGGTTTTGACCCCTTTTTGTTAAAGAAAATATTTTTTTTGGTTGTTTTTGAATTAAGAAAAAAATTACCTAAGTTAATTATTAAATTAATAAATTAATTAATTAATTAATGAAAATAAATTATTTTTTTGGATTTTTGGTATTTAAAGAAATAAAATAAAATAAATTAATATTAGTAAAAAAACCTAATTAAGTCTAATTATTTTTAATTATTTACAAAAAATATATTAAAGTTATTTCTAATTAATAGCCTAAATTAATTAATAGATTTGTTAATAAAAATATAAAATACTAAAATTTAATTTAATAAAGAAAAATATTTTTTGGTTTTAATTTTATAAAGGAAAAAAATTGATTGGTTAGTTATTAAATAGAAATAATAAATAAATTATTAAAACAAAATAAAATAAAATATATAGAGAGAGAGAGGAGTATGGGCCTGTTTTGGGGGTCAGAATAGCAATTCTATGGCCCATTAAGCGCTGGCCTGGTTGACCTCCCTGGATTTGCTGTGTGCGCATTGACTAGATCTATGATAGACCCTCACTCCTGGATCCCCAGATTTGGCCTTGGGCCATCTGGCACTTTGATACGTGAAGGCACATGTGTTGCAACTGGTTTTTAGATAGAGTCGTCACCCTTAATTTTTATCCTAAAGGAAGGGAGTATAAAGGAATAACCCTAAAAGTCATTCAGAGATTCTAAGTTTGACTCGGTTCTAGACGAGGGGAAGGTGTTAGGCACCCCTCATCTACCTTGTTCACAAGGATACTAGGTTTAGAAGCGCATTATTAGGAAATAGGGTTTTTAAGTATAATTAGTGGAAAAGGGTTTTAATTTTAGTTAGGGGGACTCGCAACGATTTTTGATCGTATGCCTACGTATCCTCCTTAGGAGGAATCAGAGTCTTATTTTCGTAGTTCGCGGTGTTGTTAGTATTTTTTATGGATTGCGAAATATATTTGAATTTCCAGCATACATGGTCTAAGAGTGTGAATAGTGGAATTTGTTAGGCCAAGTACGCGGTTAATTTAAATATATTCGCATTCCTTTTTGAAGATTATTTGTTTGATTTAATTTATTAATAAAATTATTTGACGTTCGTTTGCGTATTTTTATACATAGAGCAAAGGAGTCTGATATAGTCTCCTCGTCACGCGGCCATATATTGGCCGCGCGTTACTCGTCGTGAAGGATGCGGAAGGAGTCTGATAAAGTCTCCCTCGTCACGTGGCCAAATATTGACAACATGTCACTTGCGGATGGAATATTTGGAATTACACGGATTTTAATTATTTTGATTTTGAATAGTAAGTCGGTAGACGATGTGTTAACCGATTTAATTACTCAGAGATAAACATCCAATTATTTATAGAATGTTCGAATTAATTAAAATTTATTAACAAATTAGTTTACAAATTAGCAATTTATTTATAAATAGAAGATAAAGATAAATTAGTTGAGAAATTTTATATATACATATATATATATATATATATATATATATATATATATATATATATATATATATATATATATATATATATATATATATATATATATATATATATATATATATATATATATATATATATATATATATATATATATATATATATATATATATATATATATATATATATATATATATATATATATATATATATATATATATATATATATAAGTCGTAATGGGCTATTTTAAATAAACAAAGTGACCAAACCGATAGTTAACTTGGCCTAATTATTGCTGGTATTATTTTATGGTAATAAGTATATTAAAAGGAAATTTGATGTAATCATCAATTTAAATTTATTTGAAAGCATTGTACAAAATTAAAATATATCTTCGAATTAAATAAATTAAGCAAAAATAGAGAAGTAAAACTGACTGTTTGAGAATAGTAAAGAGGCCCAATGCCCATGTAAATCAAACAAAAACCTATTTTTTTCAATTAAGCAGTTTGATTAAATAAAAAAAATCAAAGCAAAAAGAAATAAGGGATTAGTTTATAGGGATTGTCTTATTGTAACGTGAATTGGAATGAAATACCAACAATTCATGTTAGACATTGTATCATATTAATTAATAATTAAAATAAGCAAATGAACATGGAATATAAAGAAATTGGGTACCTGTGAAACAAAACCAAACAAATAGTCCTTTTCTATGTCTTCAATTCTTGGGACCAATGTTAGGCCGACCCATGGTGATGGAAAGAAAAATAAAAATAAAATTAATACTACCTGATATAACACCGAACAGGGATAAGGTTTCACCATCTCTTTCACTTCCTCTACTCCCTTTTCTCTGTCTCCATTTTCTTTTCAAAAAAAAATCAAAGAAAAAAAACAACACTTTCAACATGATGCCGACAAAAACGCAATTACTGGAACGAAACTTGGATGGTGATGGATGTCAACAGATTTCCGGTGATTCATAGTTGGACGATGTTGGCCGATGGAAGGGCTTGTGAGGTCGCGATTGGCGTCGCGTTGTTGCAGCGGGGATGCGAATCAGAGGGAGGCGGATCTGGTGGGTATGTGCGACCGGGTGAGCTCACGGCTGGGCTGAGCACGGCGAGCTGGGTCGTCGTTGGAGGGAGCTTCGCGGTGGAGGGATTTGAGCAGTAGCTTGGTGGATTCGTTGCAAGGCTGGGTGGAGATAGTTGTTTTTGTTGAAATCTCGCGGCGGGATATACACTGAGAGGGGAAGATCTCAGAGTTGTGTTGCGGGTGGTTTGAGGCGGATCATGAACGTCGCAGAATCGGCTGTTGTTTCTACTGTAATAGTTTCTTCCCCCCTCTTATAGGAATTATATTTTAGCAGAATAGGAAATTTATTAAATTAGTTTTTTAAGCTTTAGGAAAGGATTTGAATTTGTTGTCTGTAATTATTTGGACAGTTATTGAGTTGTTTTTTTCATTTTTGAAAACATTTCCAGATTTGGATTGACGTGTCTTATTACCATTTACTGCGTTTCAAAGAATTAGAATAACAAATCCCTTACCCCATGCGCGCAGATGAATCTCCACAGTAAATGTTTTAAAAAAATGGGCCATTGATGCTAAACTTAGGCCAAGGCGCTTTTTTCTCATTTGAAACAAACAAACGTTAACAGATGAATTGGCCACCCTTTTTTTATACAGCGAATAAATAAAGCGGGCCCAAAATAATTGGGATGTTTTCTGTAAAAAATATTAAAAATAAAAATTGTTTATGTTCAATAAAAAAGAAATTTAATAAAAAGGAAAAAAAGTTTAATCAAATTCGCTTTGAAATAAAAAAGGCTAAATGGGCCACCGATTGGGCTGTAAGACTTCTAACATTCAACAAAACCCAACATTATTTTTATTTAATTATTTGATACAATGTTTTAACTAAAATTAATATAATTAATAATAAAAAGAAATGTTAATAATAAACTTAAAGTCAGATATTGACTTTAGTTTAAAAAATAATAAAGTAAATTTGACAACAAAAATTAACCATATGGCATCACTAATATTGATTATGAACTATGATGCTGATTAAACAAATAATAGTACTTAAACAAATATTGGCTTAGTCAAAAAAAAGAATGGGCTTCAAACCCTCTAATTAGGCTATAGAGTCAATTCAGAATTTATAAATCCCGCACACCCATTCTTCTTATAATACACCCCCCTCTTAAACTTGAAACAAATTTTAAGACTTAATGGACCATCAGATATTGATGGTATATTTTACATCAACACACCCCTTTGACTTTAAATACCCCTATAAAGGTGAAAACTAAATAATAAAATTTATTTGAAGAAAACCCTAGATTAAGGTAGGGCAAATTTGGGGTATGACAACATGGTGAGTTGCAAGCCTAGATTTGCACCTGATTACATGAAGAAGAAAAATAACAAAGAGTATGGGGACCTGGGATTCGAACCCAGGTCCTGTACGTGACTGCCAGCTCCCTTTACCACTAGGTCATTCGCTTCAATTTTTAATAATATAAGAACAAAATATAATATGTTAAAATACGTTAATATGCCAGAAAAAACAAAACAATGCGCGCCCTTATTTGAATTGGCCACTAGGGGAGCGACACGCCATCGTCCCCTACCTCCAGTTCCTGTAATTTTACCTGCCGATTTGAATCCGCAGCTAAAAGCGTGGCTCGATCCAAAAATCAATTCCAGACCATAAAAACGACCTTCAAAGGCATGGTTAGGTTCGTCTCCCTCTCCTGAGTGCAACCATGCCTATTATAGGAACCAATTTCATCTGCAAAAAAAATCCCTAAAAACCAAAACGTAACCCTAGCCATGATATTATGAGGTTACAGTCCATATAAATTAAATTAAATATTGCCAAAAGTTTAGAAATGCTGTAAGGATCATAAATATGCCAAGAATTGATTCAAATGATGCAAGAATGAGGATGTACGGTTTCAAGAACAGAGCTTGGCATCGTGATACTTACAGAGCTCTCGAAGGCTTGAGAATGCGTGCTTTGGATCCAGGAGGGTTATGTGATCACCCAGGAATCGATTGGAATGCTTCTTGGCTTCTGAAAACCTCCCTTGCTATGATTTCGAATTCCAACTTTTTCACCACTTTTTCAAGTTTTGTTTTGCTTGTTCTTACAGCCTCTAACCCTTGTTTTCGTGTCTTAAGCTTCCTTATGTATTATGGAATGCATTAGGTTAAGAATCATGGATTCAATCTCTCTAAATCAATGCACCCATATTTGATTTGATCTCCTTTTGAAAGCTTTCCAAATTTGTCAAAAATCCATCTTTTTGCACATGATCTTGTGTGATACGAATTTGATGCTCTTAATGATGATGATCTCAACCTGAAATAGCCAAAAAGATCTCAAGTAATCAATATTTGGATTTTATTTGATTTAATTTGATTTAAAATGAAATAATTCAATAAAAAATCAAATAAAATAATAAAAAAGAAATATGATCTCAAGGCTGAAGCTAGGACACGTGTGCAATAGGGGAAGCTCAAATCAAGTGGAAAAGAATGGGCTTATTTGACAAAATTTGAAGTTTTGGGGATAGTTGATTTTTGGCAATTTTGCAAAAATGCCCAACTTCAACAATGCATAACTTCTTCAATTTTTAACTTTTGGAAGTGTTCTTGGACTTTTTAGAAAGCTTGAGATGTCCTCTAACAATCAATTTTTGTCTCATCTCATTTTTATATTCCATGCTCAAGTTATAAGATTTGGAAAAAAAGGTGTTTTTGTTGACTTTCAAAAATGACCTATAATGTCCAAATTTATAACTTCTTTTGATTACATTTTCTGATCTTGGGGTATGAAGATGGATTATAGGAAATTTCATCCTATTAAAAATGAGCTTTGGATTGGTCATTTCTCATAAATTATGAGAAAGTTATGCTTGGTCAAAGTTGAGTTGACTTTTTCTCCAAAACCCTAATTTAGCAACTTTTGAGTCTTGGTGAATTTTGAGCAATCCTTGATGAATCATGATCAACCCTTGATCAAATGATGAAATATCCTTCAAAATGAGAATTTTGACAAGAAATCTTGAAGTTTGACTGTTTATAGGTCACAGTTGACTTTTGCCCTAGCACTGTCAATTTTTGGACCCTTTGAGCAATTGACTGGCCAAACTTCCTCTACAAGGCTTAAAATTTTACATGGATGACCTTAAGAACATATTAGGACATTGGGGAGCACTTGAGGTCATTTGGACTCAAGGATCTTTATGCAACACAAAACTCTAATTTGGGGTTGACTGCCTTAGGAGATGACTTGTCTGACCCACTCTTGAGCAACCTTGAGCCACTTGGAGATTTTTCTTGAAATGTTTTGAGGAATATGAGAGGGAAAATTTTGGGGTACAACAGTCTCATTTTGACGTTTTCAAATATATGTTGTCGAAACCCATTTTGCACAGTAGAATTGGCAAATGGGCACTTGCATTAACTGAGTACTCATTAACCTTTATGCCTCTCAAGGCTATAAAAGGTCAAGTGGTCGCAGAATTTATAGTCGACCACTCTATACAAGAAAGATCACTGAATTATTTGGAGAGCGAACCGTGGAAACTTTACTTTGATGGGTTTAGTTATAAAGATAGAGTTGGAGTCGGAGTCCTTATTATTTCTCCAAACAAAATTCCAACAACATTTAAGTACAAAATAGACGGGGTTGCTCCAATAATGGGGCTGAATATGAAGCGTTAATCGTAGGCCTTGAAATCCTGTTGGAATTGGGGGAAACTCAAGTCGAAATAATGGGAGACTCAGAGTTAGTCCTAAAACAAATTACGAAAGAATACAAATACATAAAAGAAAACCTTATCATGTATTTCGTAATAGCCAGACGGTTGTTAAAGAACTTCGAGGCAGTTAACATTCGACACATTCCCAGATTGGAAAATCAAACAGCCAACGACTTGGCACAAATTGCTTCTGGGTATAAAGTTTCGAAAGATAGGCTACAACAAGCAATCGAAGTTAGAGGGAGAGTAACTGCCACTAAGTTATCTCCATCGGATTTAAGGACCACAACGTTAGGATACACTGATCATGAAAATTTTGAAATTTCGTTCATAGACAATCTAACAGAGCAAGATTGGAGAAAGCCTGTAGTGGACTATTTACAAAATCTAGCGGCTTCGGCAGAACGAAAGATAAAGTACAGAGCGTTGAGTTATGTGTTGATGGGAAATGAACTATTTAAGAAAACACCGGAAGGTGTGCTTTTGA
Organism: Vicia faba; assembly: GCA_948472305.1. NCBI lineage: Eukaryota > Viridiplantae > Streptophyta > Magnoliopsida > Fabales > Fabaceae > Vicia > Vicia faba. Next base: position 300,458,743 of record OX451741.1, read on the forward strand.
AATGCTTAAGTGAAACAGAAGCATATATAGCTCTTTCCACCACTATTTAAGTTACCGTTGTTTTTGGTAAACAACCGCTGATCTCCAAAAAGGTAAGTTCTTTTTGGTTTACTTACGGGATCGATCAGATTAATCCCAGGACATATGCTAATATTTATGTAAAAATGGATAAGCAGGAAGAACGCACGTTCGACCCAGAGAAAGGATGTTTAAGATTTTGGAAAAGTAAACAGAAATATAGAAATGCAAGTAAAAGAAGTAAAAAAAGATAACTTTGCAGGATAATAGTAAAGTAATGTAAAGGACTTTCATTAAGGAAAAAAGGTGTTTCTAACGTACATTTCTCAATCGTTATCCTTTCTCACGCAGCAGTTACTTGGATAATGTTTGAGTGACTTGTGGAAACTTAAAAATTTCATTAAAAGTGCCAAAATGGCTTTGAAATTGTTATAAAAAGTGATTACATAAATGAGAGAAACAAGATTTAAAAGGGAAGATTAGCTTTAATCTGGAGATACTTGATTCTTTGCAATTCTAGTCGTCGATCACATAGAGCTTTCGATTGATGAAGGGTCTTGAGCTTAGCATCCAGAGATTGAGCTCGATCGGCATGTCTTAATCCTTCAGCCAATTCTTCTCGGCTCTCTGATTCAGTGTTCACAATAAGAAGTTCCTCTTTCTTTTTGTCGTTGGCAGCAATTTTAGCTTCCAACTCTGCAATTTGCACCCTCAGTTGAGCATTATCTCGATCTATCTCCTCGACCGCTTTTTGTCTATCCCCCTGGGCCTTCGACAAATCCTTTACCCTAGAAGATGATTCAGTAGCAGCATGCCAAGCAGCAGCCACTTGACCATTGGCTTCTTCAATCTCACGATTGAGAGTTCTCTGGCAGTTATAATCCGTTGATGCCTGGTAAACAATGGAGAGTAAATCCAAGATTACATTGGCCACAACCGGAGGAGCAACAAGGAGATTGACAGCCCTCAGGATAGTCTTCAGAAAGGAAGGAGCCGCTGGTTCCACCTCTAAAGTTAACATCAAATCTCTTTTAAAGATTTGTGCTTTAACTTTCTGAAGAGCCTCGTCGAGAGGAGAAGTCGAAGTAGATCTTCCAGATGCAGTTGAGGCGCTGTGATCAGAGGAACTTTCTCGACCTTCTAGAATTGCAGTCAGATAACCTAACGGATTTTGTTGTTTTAGAAAGGCCAAATCCTCCTTGGTTCTGGATCCCATCGAAGGGACTCTTTCGTTGGCAGTAACAACCACGTTGGCCACTTAATTTGGAATTGTTTCAGTGCTTGGAGGATTTTGGTTTCCTTCAGCAAAACCTTCTTCACCGTCAGCCTCTGGGATCTCTACATTCTCCCTCTATGTTTCAGTTTCAACTCCATGGATACCTCCCTCCTCATTCTCTTGCACATCAACCAGCAGAACCCTAGTCTCCTCTTGGTTTCTGCAGCTTCTTCTTCATCGGCTTCTTCTATGGTTTCGTGTTGAGGTTCAGAAGTATGATTTACTTCGTCAGCTAAACTCATGAAAGAGCCTTTCGCTGAAGAAGGCCTATAGGTAGGATCCCCTTCACTATTCAAGAGAGTTACAGAGTCCTCGACATGAGTAGGAATTCGTTTGGAAGTGCCAGCAGTGTCCTGGAAAATAAAAGGAATTTGTTTCTTTAAGAATCCTCATAAAGCAAAAGGGAGTGGAGGAATAAATGATGAGCAGTCGAAGTAAATACCTGGACTGGGATTTCAGCATCAGGACTAGAGTTATCACTTTCGCTGGGATTGTTTAGCCTAGAAATTAACTCCTGTTCAGTAGGCTCGTTAATGACTACAGGAGGAGGCCTCGCAGCTGTAGTCTTAATCCTGATTTTGGGACGGAGTTCGACAGTAGGAATTGGTTTCTTCAATCTTCGTCTCGGCAAAGGAACATGAGGAGACTCCTCTTCTTCATCGCTAGAGATTTGGATCTCCTGAACCTTCCGTTTTTTGTGGGTAGGTTTCTGAATATCCAGAAAACCAAGTCGAAGGGATCAGTACCTATGTCAGATAAAAAATAAGGGTATGAAAGAAAGTAAATACCTTGGGAGAGGGGTTGACGGCGGAATCTCCCCCTTTTGTACTCTCAGCAGTCTTCTTCGAGCTGGTTCTCTTGACAGCTAAACAGAAGACAAGACAGCTATAGTTAACCGAGTGTCGAAAGACAAATCTAAGGCGAAGAGATGGAAAAAGAATAATACCTTTCTTGACCCTGTCAAGAACCAGCTTAAACGCCTCACGTAGGTGGTGGGCGAAGTCCTTCTCATCGAAGAACTCTTCGTCATAATATTGTTTCCACCACTCCTCAAAAGTAACGGAACTCAGAAATTTGAGGTTAAAGTCGAATAGGGTCAGTATAGTTCGACCGGAGTACCTACCAATATTCTTGGTAGCGGCATCTTCTGAGTAGTCTGCATTATAAAAAAGTAGCAGCTTCTCTCGAGGATAAATAGGTGAGGTAAGTGATTGAGCAATACCAAATTGTCGAGAGACAAGATTTGGTTGATAAGCGATTAAGCTCAATTGATTTTTTGAGCTCTTGAATCTCAAAGGCATGATCCTGGGGAGAAGAAATGATTCCCACATGCTCACGAACTCATCAGTCACGTCATCCTCCTCATTCGAAGGATATGGTCTCGTGAACAATTCTGGACCAACTTTTTGACTGGCAAAGGGAGCCATGGTCGAAACAAAGCGCTTTCTCTCCGCAAACATCATTACGAAGCTTGTGAAAGCCTTCTGAAACTGTTGGCCTTCATCAGTGGGAGTTAGCAATGCAAGCCTGGTGCCTTCGACCCTCCTGCTCAGGATTTCAGGGGCCTCTTCGTTAATCTTGTTCTTCTGAGGAAGGAAAGATTCAAAGGTGGCATTGAGCCAAAGTTGGAGAATCCAAAAAGGACCAGATAGCAGCAGGCTCCCCCTGTCCCCTATAACCTTAAGTTGAGTCACACCATTACTGATGTACTCATATAGGTTGGCCAAAATCAATTCGGCCAGGCAAAGGGGGTATTTGTGGTGAAGCTACATCACGAGCGTCAGCATCTTTTTCGTCACCTGAAGTGACTTAGTACAAAAAACAAATTGAGACAACCACATAGCCAAGAAGGCTATATGCTCCACATCTGACACGGTACTAGAGGTTTTGTCGTGGAAGTGGTTAATAAAGGTGGTGTAAGTGGGTTTTGTAGAAGCAAACCTAATAGCATCCTCAGACAAGTCTTCAGGGTCGAAATAGTCACCAGTCGGTCGAAGACCAGTGATGGCAGCTATGTCGAATAAAGTGGGGGTCATCATCCCATAAGGAAGATGAAAAGTGAAATGTGCACTATCCCAAAAATACAATGAAGATACCATCATAAGGGGGCAGTAAGGAAATCCTATCTTCGAAAGCATCACCAAGTCATAAATTCCTATCTCCTTCCAGACAGAAGCTTGCGCCTTCTCCATTTTATTCAACCAATCTGAATACTCAGAGGAGAGGTTAGGGCTTGATTGAAAGATTTGGTTCCCTTTGTTCATGAACTGAAGGTTGATATCCTCTGTAGTCTGAGGATGCTGCTGGTTAGCCGGAGTAGCGTCTTCAGGGTCCTCCCTAGGCTTCTTCGCGCAACCTATGGGTCTAAGCCTTGGGTGAGTAGGGAAGAAGGCGCGGTTCTTCAAGGGATTTTCGACATGTGAAGATAATGGACCAGACATAGCATACATGTTTCCACCGTATCTAATGGGAATGAGGAGCTGAGAATCATATTCTTCTCGCCATTCTTTTGTCATGGGTTCGGCAACATACATATCAATCAAGGAAGAATGAGGGTTAGTAGAAAAGACCTCTGCTGGTTTCTGGACATCATCAGCGTTTTTGGGTTGAGGATTGTTTGGTGCATTGGAGAGGAAAGCCATTGTTAAGGATTTGAGAGAAAAACGAAGTTGACAGTACAATGTTGTGAAAAAGCAAGAGATTTGGAAATGTTGGAAATGGTAAAAGTTCCAAATAGAAAGGCTTAGAAGTATTTATAGCCTTTAGAAGAGGGATATGTCTCGTCAAGGCCATTTAATGTTTCACAGGTAGTGGGACACGTGGCGAAGTATGAAACAGTTACCGTGCGGGCATTGGGAAACGTTTTGACATGCTTGCCTAGGTTATAGGAATATGGTCATCATGGCAAGCATGGTAACGGTAGTTTGAAGAGACATCTTAGAGAAAGAGTAATGATGGTTTTCCCGAGTGCAGTAGCTGTTGGAAGGCGAGAAGCACACATCAAGACCTGGTAGACAACTGGGAAGACAGGTGTCAAATGGGAAGTTCAAAGAATGGTTATTTCTTTGAGCGTCGAAATAGACATTCTTGGGGGGCAATTTGTTGGCTCCCAAATTCGACACTTACTATATTTGGTCTTTTAGACCAAATAACTGGAATGAACCAAGCCAGGAAGAATGATTTGACACATGAAATAACTTAGGGAAAAGATCTAAGTTATATTGGAATCTTCGACCAAGGGCTCATTCGACTGAAGAAGACTTATGTCACTCGACTAAGAGAAAGTATCCTCGCTTTGACACATGATACGAGGACTATTTGAATTTTGAATTATTGGAGGGAAAGGCAGTTTCGCCAGCGTTTAAGAAAAGGCAACGTGGCTGAAAGCCATAGGTCGAGGGACATGCAGAAGACACTTATCTTCATCCTAGCGCAGAATGTTCCCTCGACGGTTACTTATTTTTAGTATAAATTAAGAAACTTGTGTAATTTTCAAAGGTGTTCAACCTATTGTACTAAGTCACTCAAACATTATCCAAGTAACTGTTGCATGAGAAAGGATAATGACTGAGAAATGTATGTTGGAAACACCTTTTTTCCTTAATGAAAGTCCTTTACATTACTTTACTATTATCCTGCAAAGTTATCTTTTTTTACTTCTTTTACTTGCATTTCTATACTTCTGTTTACTTTTCCAAAATCTTAAACATCTTTTCTCTGGGTTGAACGTGCGTTCTTCCTGCTTATCCATTTTTACATAAAAATTAGCATATGTCTTGGGATTAATCTGATCGATCCCGTAAGTAAACCAAAAAGAACTTACCTTTTTGGAGATCAACGATTGTTTACCAAAAACAACGGTAAACAAGTTGTCAGCAAGGTTGATCGGGCTTATTATTGTGATTTGTAAACAAATATGGTTATAGTGGATTAAGTCCTTGTTGAAGGCAAAATCACCTGAGGATGGTGGTCAAGATGTAGCCTAGTTAATGGTGACCTTGGATAAACTGAATGTGTTTTTTTATATTTCTAGCATTCTATATTCTTTCATTGTTTTATCAAATAGTTTTTAAAAGTGAAAAGTTTTGAAAACCCAATGCAAACCCCGCTTTCTTGTGTTTTTCTCTACATTCAAGACCATGTCCTCTCCTTTTTAAGGGTTTCTTCGATTTTTTCCTTTCCTTTCTTTGGGCTAAATAAATATTCGATTGCGACTCTGTTGTTTTGAAGTATTTTTCGCTTAGCTTCAAGTATGTCGTCATATGTTCTTTGTTTCTCAAATCAAATTCACTCATATAAATGAAGTTATCATTGGTAACCATTTGTCACTTGTTATGCAAGAAAAATTAAGTGAATTTAAAAGAAACAAATGCTTGGGAACTTGTTCCTAAACCTAAATAACGTTTGGTCTACGTACCCTAAAGGGACATATTTAATTTTTGTAAGGTAATCGAATTTAGACTTTGTAATGTGTAAAATTGATCAAAAACTTACTAGTGGATCTTGTCATTTGCTTGCTAACTCTCGAGTATCTTATAATAGTAAAAAAACAACCAAAAGTCGCATTATCCACCACCAAAGCGGAATATGTCATTTTAGGTAGGGTGAGAATATGCTGGACCGAGTTAGGATTTGTCAAGCCTAAGCCTGACAAGCAGTATGACAAATGCTTATTTTAGGCCTAGGTCATTCCTTTTCGAATGTCTGATTGTCCTATTAGCCTGCTAAAAGCCTACTTTATTTGAACAAATGTAAATAAACAATTCAACTAATATTTAAATAGACCAGTCTGATAGACTTGAAAGGCTTTTTATGGTTTGTGATCTAACCTTTTATTTTGTCGGACTATTTATTGTTGAGTACTTATGAAAACAATTTATGACATTGTTCATAAAGTTAGGTCGTAGCCTTATTCGAGATAACTCAGATTTGTTTTTGTATTTTAATACAAAATAAAAAATATAATAATAATAATAACAATATTAATAATAATATTAATAATAATAATAATAATAATAATAATAAAAGTATTCATATTTACTTAAATAGGTTGGTCTGATAGGTTTAAATAGTTCTTTTATGGCCTGTGGTCCAATGTTTTAAACTAAATAGGCTTTTCAAAAATACCACGGCTTTTATATTTTTAAAAAGTCGAACTTGAAATGTGAGTTTGTGTAGGCTAGATCCTAGTCTTCAGTTAATTAATTTGACATATTCTTATCCTTAGTTGTAAGTAATTGTTGTGCATAAATAATATAGATAAAATAAAACATACGTGATTAAAATATAGATTTAAAAATTTTATGGATTATGTGCGAAAACCCTAAAGCCATAATTGTCATGATAAGTTGATATTTTAATCTCAAACTAACCATATTGAGATTAGATATTGTTTTATTAGGGTTCATGTAGGATTTTTTGATGAGTTCATACAAATATCTAATAAACCTGGAATATTTTTTACTAAACTCTTACAAAAAGAAAATGCTTTTTTTATAATAACTGAATTAGGTATTTTGAACCACTCATTCATTAAATAATTGTCTACATATTCTTTTTTACGTTATTATGTTTTTTTCTTCTTTAGTGGCTAACATGCTTATGTAGATTCTCCTTCCAAAAACTCAAAAGGATTATCAAAATTATACATAGGCCTAACACACTTCAAAGGCCAAAAGGATAAAACTTCAGGATTGTTTTACTCAAAAATCGATTACTAATAAAGCCATAATCGATTAAAGTTTCAAATGGTTCAAAATCAAAAAGGCAGGATCAATAATCGTTTACCATAGCTTGAGTAATTGATTACTGATCTAAAATGCCTCATAATCTATTAGTAAAGTTTAATTGATATCTCCTACAGGTAAGGTCAATTTTTCAGCATCATAATCGATTACAACATAGTCTTATTCGACTAGACTAGTAAATGAAAGGTTTAATTCAACAATTATTTTGCATGTCTTCTTCTATGTAACATCAACTTGAATCTCTCTTTATCTCAAATAACACTCTCATCTCTTCCATGACACCAAAAAGAGTAATAAATGTGTCCTCCTTCAGCCTTCAATTGGAATACTTCAAGAACATAGAGGTTCTCAAACAAAAGGTCTTGAACATTGGTTTTTTATAGCAAGAAAACTTCCAATTCCTAAGTTTTTTGTATGCAGCGAATTTGATAACCTTTTTGAGAAATTATGAGGAAATAATTTACCATCTTCTTATTCGATCTCATTGAAATATAAGATACGTACTATCACTTGAATCTATAAAAAGGTTGTAAGCTTAATCTGGTTTCAAAGTTTTGTTGTTAGTGAAATTTTAAAGTGCTCTCTTCAGAACAGGACGTAGGCCAAGTGGTTTCTATAAACTCTCGCATGAATATACCTCGCATTTTTAATAAAATGCGGTACCCAACAATATACAACATATCTATCATAAAATTAGCTACATATTTTTCACTTTCACTTCATTTATATCAAGATGTGGTATCTACCACATAAATGTATAAAATACGATACATTTTTCATATTGTTTCTTATTTATTTTTTTGTAGTATATTTATGATAAACGTTAGCATCTACATAGGCAACATCTATATACTTATTATAAATTCAAACAAATCATAATAACAATCCTAGTCACATGACATATTGATATAAATTCTAAATACAAACTCTAATTATACAAATCTTATATTAAAATAAATAATAATAATATTAAACCACAACTATTATTAATAATAATAATAATAATAATATAATATGTATCTAATAATAATGGTAAAATAATAATAATAATAATAATAATAATAATAATAGTAGTAATAATAATAAAATAATAATAATAATAATAATAATATAATAATAATAATAATAATAATAATAATAATAATAATAATAATAATAATAATAATAATAATAATAATAATAATAATAATAATATAATAGATATGTAACCCATATATATAAATATTTTTTCTAAATTAAAAAATATATGTTAAAGAAATGAAAGAGATAAAATTTTATAAAATAAAATAAAAATTTTAAAATGAAACTACATATTATGTGCTATGATAAGTTTTATAGACATTTTATTAAACATCATGTTTTCTATAAACATATTATATATAATAATTATTAGCATTTGCACCGGTACACATCTAAATCTCTTCTTTAATGTAGTTACATCGTTATACTTCTAAGTCTCTTTTTTTAGTTTACAGTTATTCATAATTTTATAACTACTAATTAATCTTATAATCATAATAATAATAAAAACATTTTATTGGCTTTGCAACTATCACGATGTTGTCATTATTTAATATATATATATATATATAGCCGTTTGGTATAGGAAACACGTTCAACATAGTGATCCATATTCTATAGTATATATAAGAAAGCAAATAAATATATTCACCGGATGAGGTTAAAAGAGCATCCACTTGCATAATCCTCTTGCTTATAAATTTACATACATGATAATCTATCGGTCTATACTCCATAATCTTTTTCATATTTAGACAATTTATATGAGTATAGCTATAGACCGGTTGAAAAAATAATTAGGTAAATTATAAATTTTATTTTTCTTCCTCATTATCTATATTTTCACCTCATTTTTTTTCATAATAACTCTATAATCATCTCATATTTTTTCCATAATAATATTTTAATAATTAAAAAGTATAATTCTCTAAATGGTGGTTTTTATATTTTTTTTCTTCTAAATATTTGTAATTACTGATGATATTAATTTATATTTTTCAAAAAAGAACTTACAAATTATTAGAGTCATATTTTTTTCAATAATCTCATTAATATTACGTCAAACAAAATCACGCGAATATGATATAATTTAAATATAACTATGCAAAAGGAAATTATTTACATTATAATTTAAATTTTGTTTCCAGCTATTTCTTACTTTTAATAGTTTAACATTGTATCACTCGTCTTTCTATTATAGATATGATATACTCTTAATTTTATGACATGATATTTTTCTCCTTTTAAATTCACATATATGTCTATAATTTTTTTATTTCAATGCATTTCCCTAATAAGTATATTACTACCAGACACCTTAAATAATAAATTTTTTATTAGTTTTATAATCAATATTTTTCAATTGACACGTGTCTTCATAGTTGTTAATTTTTTTGTGCAGAAGAAAAAAGAATATTTTAGAATTATAGATCAACTTATAGAAGATTTATTTAAAAATGTGTCCCCTAATCACTCATTTTTATATGTATTTTGATATATAAATATATAAATTAATTTTTTTTATTGAATTTCTCATATTTATTATCATATACTAAATATGTTTAGTGACACTAACATCTCACTACCTCAAAATTTGGATAATTATACCATTAATAATATATTTCACTTTATTTAGATTATTTATTTAAATAATGACTGCGTCAAAAAATTTAAATATATGAGAATGTTTTGATTTTTATATAACAATTTTAATTAATAATAAATATTTTAATGATAATAATAAATCATTGAAACAAAACTATTGAAATTAAAAAAATTGATGCAAAGAATAACATAGTGATACCAAAGAACAAAAAATTAAATTCGATTTAATTTTTTAATTTATAGTAAATATTTTAATAATAATATTGAAACAAAGAATTAAATTCAATAAATTTTTTTAATTTATAGCAAATATTTCAATGATAATAATAAAATAATAAAAATAGAAAATATCTTGATATATGATGTAATTTTTATAAACTAACAATATTAATAAAAATATATAATTTTTTAATAAATATTATATTTTTTAATCCTAAAATACCTGTTGTTGTACCCTAAAATTTGCCCTCCTATTTTACTCAAGGCATACTCTTAGAGATTCTCAATTGCTCAAGGTTGACCAAGAATTGACCATACAAATTCTCCTCCTAAGCAATGAACCTCTAATTAGGGTTTCACTTTTCATCAAGATGTGTGAGTTCCAAAGGTCTCAAATGTTTTCCATTGTCCTAATATGCCTTCAAGATTGTCCATGACAAATTTCATGCCTTACACTACAAGTTTGCTCAGTCAATTGCCCAAATACTTGAAAATCAACAATGTTAGGTCAAAAGTCAATTGTGGCCCAAATACAGTCAAACTTCATGATTTTTGGTCAACATCAACATTTTGAGGTGATATCCATCATTTGATCAAGGGTTGATCATGATTCCTCAAGAAATGTTCTTAATTCATCAAAAGTCAAAAATTGCTAAATTAGGGTTTCTATAGGAAAAGTCAACTGAACTTTGACCAGGCATAACTTTCACATATTTCATCCATTTTTCCCCAACCAAAGCTCATATTTAAGATAATCTCATTCCTACAACTTCTCTCAGCCCTCAAGTCCAAGAAATGCACCATTTGAAAGATACAAGTTCAGACATTACAGGTCATTTTCAAAAAGTCAACATAAGTCACTTTTTCCAAGACCTTTTACATCAAGATAACATCTTCAAATGAAAAATTGATAAAAAGAAGGATTGAAGTTGAAATCTTGGGCTTTCTCAAAAGTCCAATATCATCATCATGAGTTGAAAATTGAGCAAGTTATGGCTTGTACAAGTTGGGTAATTTTCAAGAAAATGCATGGAGTCAACTTTGGGGAAAATCATTTTTCAAGCTAATAAGCCTAATTTTTAGGGCCTAAACATGTTCATGACATGTCTAAGGATCTCTAAAACCATTTTTGCATAGTCTTGATCTTATTTGCATTTTATATTAATTTTATTTAATTAAAAATCAAATAAATCAAAATTAATGCAAATTATATGGGCCATTATTGATTGGGCTTTGTTTGATGCATGAAGGGGCCCTACATTTCGTGTACAACAAGGCCAGCATGTCCAAATTCATTCAAATTCAAAAAAAAAAAAGACAAGTTTGCATGCTTTTGGAAAAGTTACAAAATTTCATTCATGGCTCTTAAAGAACATAATAGAACATGCTTCTTCCCCTCCTACATTATCCATTATTTCTACTCTATAAATACTAAGCATCTTGCAAGCATAACACAGGCTGACACCACCTAGAGAGAGTTCTATAAATTTTGCAAAAAATTGTCAAAGTTGTAAAATTCGCATCTCCAATTCCAGCCATCATTTGTCCAAACCAGGGGTTCAAACACCTTCTCGAGACTTCCAGGAACTCAACCCAACCATTATCCAAGCAATTTCATGCCCAGAATCCACGAACTGAAACCCTTATTATTGGTAATTTTATGGAATTTATATTTGTAATTTCATGATGTATTAATACTTTTCCATGCTTGCTTCATGATCAAGTTGATCTATAGGAGAAATCCAACGTAGAACATGCAAGAATAAGGGCCAGAATAGGGTTGTGCCATTTTAGAGCACGATCTGAGTTTCTTCATCGTATCTCAATAACCAAGTGTTTTCAGGTCAAAAGGACCTCATTTTTGAAATCAGGAGGAAAAATTAAGGGGGGTAGGATCAATATGGATCTTTGAATCTCATTATTTTGGCAGGTTGATTTTCCAGCCCACCAAAGAAGATGACCGAAGAGTTGACTTCGGTGGGCTGACTCCAGTGCAAACTTGTCTCACTCTCATTGGCCAGTCTAAGTCAAACGCGCGTTTTTTTTAATTTCAAATATTTGCATTGTTTTTCTAATATATTATTATTGTTTTATATATATAAACGAATGAAATGGAAGCTCAATTGGCAAGGCAACGCGTATGTGAGGGAGGGGACCTGGGTTCAAGTCCCAGGTCCAACGTTTGTATTTTTTCTAATATACTCATGTAGATCCCATGCTTCAATGGCCAGGAGCATACTATACGCCTTCAATTTGCAACCACTAGATCATGAGTGATCTAGATCCAAGGGTTTGAGCTTGCATATCCAGCATAGGCCATCAAAGCCAGTCCTCACTGGATCCAAGGATAGACCCGGGCTCTCTTCAACATTGGGCCTAGCGAAAATTCAATCTCACACCCCCCTATTTCCTTTTGTTATCAGGCCCATTTTTGTATTCCTTTTAGTTTTCTCTATTAATTATTTAATGAACTAAATATTCAGAAAAATCACAAAAAATATTAAGTTAGTACTTTTTTTAATTAAACTAATTTTGTAAATAAATTAAATAAATATTTTAACTATTTTCTTTAATTTAAAATGAGTTAGAATTTAGAATTTAATTTATGTTTTAATCATTTTCTTTTAATAACAAAAACCAAAAAGAACTTAGACTATTTTTCTTAATTTTATTTTATTTTCTAAATAGATTTTAGGATTAATTAATTATTTCCTTAAATAAAAAAAACAATAAAAAGATTCTCTTATTCCATTTTTACTTACTAGGTTTTTAGACGTACTTTTAACTTTCGCGTGTTATTTATTTTCTTTCGTATTTTTACATTATTGTACTTGTACACTGGATGTAATAGTTAATAGGATTTTATATGCTCTATTTATTTTCCCCCCCAAATTTCTGTACATTGTAAATATCCCCTCCCCGAAGCCATGTAATAGTGTAGGGTTATATTTTCGCACTTTATTTTCTGTACATATTAATTGCTAGTAACTAGACATGTATGGAAAGACTGAAATTAAAACGCTAGCAAACTTAAATGCGCAAGATAAATACTTGAACTAAACACAATTGCACATGCGCACCTCTAGGGTATCCCACTTCGGTTGCCTTCGGAAAACAGTCACAATTCTCGAAATGTGAGAAGTTTTAGTGTCTGTTCTCTAGTTTGAAAGATCACAAGTCCCTCGATGACCCTCTCGATGTTGCCTCGGTTAAAAGTGATCGTAAAACTTTAGGACAGCTACTAAAATTTCTTGCCAAGTTGCCATTGTGACCGTATTGTCCCTTTGATTGTCCCTCAAACATCCAACGACTAGGGTTGCCTACTCACTAATAGTAGGATAGCATTGTCTGAAGGATAGGAGGAAAAGAATAACCTTTTTTCGAATACAAAGTAGATAGCTGTTAGAAGTTTGCTCAAAACATTTTGCACTTACACAAATACTACTTTTCAAAAATATTTTTCAAAACACTTTGTATACTTTCTTCACTATCCCGAGAAACATTACAAAGTTCGCCATACTAAGGAATTTTCAAAACATCTTCAAACATACAAAGCACAAAGGTATTTCAAAATGAGCAAACCTCTAAGAGCCCGTAGATAACTACGGATGGAAAGGGTGCTAACACATTCCCTTTCCATAATCTACCCCCCTTACTCAGAATAATCTCAAAAAGGTCTTTTTCTGTTCTTTTCACCCTTTCCTTAATTTGGATAAAAGAAAAGTCGGTGGTGACTCTTGCTTACCGTAACATTTGCAAACACAAACGTAAAAACCAGTATTAACAGTCGGTTCTTCCACCGTATCACAGAACTGGCGACTTTGCTGGGGATAAATAAAAAGTGGGGTTACCTTAAGAGTTAGTTCATTTTAAAACTGTTGTATTTGCTTACTTTGTATGCTTTATCTTTAGAGGGTTGTTTGGGTTGTTACTATAGATCCTACACCCGGATCTGGGGGCATCTTGTTAGGTAAACAGCAATAGATCATGGAGATTGTACGGTGTAGACCGATATGGTTGAAGCGATAGCTATGTTAGTGTGATGCTTTGGTTGGTATCGGTATCCCTTGTGTTGAATCGAGGATAATATGGGGCCTCCGCGTGGTGTCGTGAAGCACTAATGGACCTTAGAACCTTAGTTGAACAAACTTGGCCATTAGAAAGTAGTGAAGATGTTTGAGAAGACTCCAGTTACAAGTGCTCCGTGTGAAGATGTTTCTATCATTACCATTTCCGCCAATCCTCCCAAGGTCTCCTCCAAAATACCTGTCAGGATTACATCTGTTCCGAACGTTGCTCCGTTGATAATTACATTCCCTAGACCTATACCATATTCCTAGGATAAAGATGTTCCCTGTAACTATGGGGTTGACGTCTATTACCATGGCGTCAAGCAAGATTTTCTGGTTGTTAAAAATAAATATGCCAAAGACTCTGATCCTGACATTAGTAATATCGTTGGGACCAACAAAATCACCAGAAGCAGAAGGATTTTCTCTCCCAAGATCTCTCCTCCTAAAACTGTTGCTACTCCTGTAATTGTTCCTACTGCTACTCCTGTCAGTATTCCCATTACTACTCCTACTGTTAGCCCTGCTGTTACCCCTTCTACCGAGTCGACCGAGACTTGGGACAAAGAGATATTGGTTGAGCCTGTCCGGATGAAGGCGCACCCATAAGTCATTCCCGAGGCTTCTAGGAAGGAAATGGAAGAAATCTTAAAGATAATCAAGAAGAGTGACTACAATGTGGTTGAATAACTGGGGCAGACCCCTTCCAAAATCTCAATGATGGCCCTGTTATTGTGCATTGAAGCCCGTGATAAGGCTTTGGTGAAATTCCTCAAGACTGCTCATGCGCCACAAGAAACCTCCATTGATTAGTTCTAAGACCGTGTTTCCAGTTTGACTGTCGATAATAGGTTAGGTTTTTCTGATGATGATTTAACACCCAGAGGAAGGAAACATAATGATGCTCTGCATATCTCTATCGAGTGAAGGGGCACTACTTTGGCCCATGTTCTAGTGGATACAGGTTCATCGCTGAATGCTCTGCCCAAGAAAGCCCTTGATAGATTGGATTGTGAAGGATTGACTTTGAAACCCAGTAACATTGTGGTGAGGGGTTTCGATGGTTCCAAAAGAATGGTGCACGGGGAGATGGAAATCAATGTCAAAGTGGGTACTCAGACTTTAAATTCCACTTTCTATGTGATGGACATCCGCCCATCTTACTCCTGTTTATTGGGTTGACCCTGGATCCATGGGGCTGGCACTGTGACTTCCACCCTACATCAGATGCTGAAGTACCCAGTCAATGGGAAGATTATCATAGTTCATGGGGAGGAGGAGTATATGGTGAGCCACTTGAACTCTTTCAGGTACATTGAAATGGACGGCGAGTTCATAGAAACCCCCTGTTAGAACTTTGAGGAGGTTCCACAGACCGTTGTTGCAACTAAGACCATTTCCAGTGTTCCTAAGACTACTAGGCCTCCGTTAAAGATGGATTCTGAAATATGCCAAGGCAGTAGTTGAAGAAGGTGGCTGTACAATTTGGTACCAACTTCCAGATATTCCCTACAAATCTGACAAATTTGGTTTGGGTTTTACTTCAGGAGCCCAGAGAGTTGTTCGTCGTGCTCGCACCGGGGGACAACCTTTGTGGATCAGCAATCATGGAGTTAATTCCCTGGAGGACAGCGATAGTGATTATGACATGGACAAGTGGATCTTCCCAACCATCGGTGGTGGACTCAGCAATTGGGAGGCTAAAGACTTTGTGCCCATTACTTTTATTCAAGGGTAATTTGTCTTTTTGTTTTAAGGCAATGTAATATTTGAACAATTGAAACATTAAAGCCTACCCGAGGCACAATGGTCTATTTATGAGGGTCATTACTTCATTTTCATATGTCATCAATAAAACATTGGATGTTTAGCATACAAATTTTATGCTCTGTGTTTTTCTTTTCTGCTTTTTACTTTATAAAAAATATGCAGCTATGCTCTTACACACACCCAAGTATCCAATTGAAGATCCACATCCACTCTGGATCCCATTGATAAGGGTTCTGCTATTTCCAGTTATGACTTTAAAAATCCGCTCTACCAAGCCGAGGACGAAGGTGAGGAAGATTGTGAGGTACAAGGAGAGCTTGCCAGACTGTTATAACAGGAAGAAAGGGTAACACAGCCTCATGAGGAGCCGGTTGAGACAGTGAACTTGGGTACTGAAGAGGACAGAAAAGAAGTCAAGGTAGGTGCTAACTTGGAGCCCAATGTCAAACAGCAGTTAGTTCAGATGTTTCATGATTATGTTGAGATCTTCGCCTGGTCATATGAAGACATGTCAGGACTGGAAACCGATATTGTGGTTCATCGCCTACCTACAAAAGAGGATTGCCCTCCAGTGAAACATAAGGTTCGTCGTATGCAGCCGGATATGTCAGAAAAGATCAAGGCTGAAGTAATGAAACAGTTCAATGTCGGTTTCTTAGATGTCACGTCTTATCCATAATGGGTCGTCAATGTTGTTCTAGTACCTAAGAAGGATGGTAAGGTACATATGTGTGTGGATTACAGAGACCTGAACATGGCAAGCCCCAAGGATGACTTCCCACTTCCCCATATTGATGTTCTAGTTGACAACACCGCACAACATAAGGTATTCTCCTTCATGGATGGTTTCTCCGGATACAATCAAATCAAAATGGCACCTGAGGACATGGAGAAAATGACATTTTTCACACAGTGCGGCACTTTCTGCTATAAGGTCATGCCTTTTGGACTAAAGAACGTCGGGGCAACCTATCAACGTGCCATGGTAGGTTTGTTTCATGATATGATCCATCACGAGATAAAGGTCTACGTGGATGATATGATAGGCAGGTCTCAGACTGAAGAGGAACACCTTGATCACCTACAGAAGTTATTTGACATGCTAAAGAAATACAAACTGAGGTTGAATCTGAATAAGTGCACCTTCGGAGTAAGATCAGGTAAGCTCTTAGATTTAGTTGTCAGCGGCAAATGTATTGAGGTAGACCCTGCAAAGGTCGAGGCTATACAAGAAATGCCGACTCCTCGCACTAAGAAGGAAGTTAGAGGATTCTTGGGACATTTGAACTACATTTCCAAATTCATTTCACATCTGACCGCTACTGGTGAGCCAATCTTCAAACTACTGAAGAAAGATCAAGCAGTGAAGTGGAATGACAATTGCCAGTATGCCTTTGACAAAATCAAGGAATATCTTCAAGAGCCTCCAATTTTGATGCCACCAGTTGAAGGAATACATTTGATCATGTACTTAACAATATTAGAGAACTCAATGGGGTGTGTGCTGGGGCAGCATGACGAGTCTGGTCGAAAAGAGCATGCAATATACTACCTTAGCAAAAAGTTTACCGACTGTGAAACAAGATACTCACTGCTCGAAAAAAATTGTTGCGCTTTGGCACGGGCTACTCGCCGACTAAGACAGTATATGTTAACTCACACTACCTTGTTGATATCTAAAATGGATCTTATCAAGTGCATCTTTGAGAAGTCCGCTCTCTCCGGAAGAATAGCAAGATGGCAAATGATCCTGACCAAATACGACATTCAATATACAACCCAGAAAACAATTAAGGGAAGTGTACTAGCTAATCATTTGGCTCATCAGGCTATGGATGACTACCAATCCATGAATTTTAAGTTCCCGAACGAGAACATCATGTTAGTAACTGATTGTGAAGAACCTGGACCGGATGAAGGACCTGAAAAACGATCACGATGGACTATGGTTTTTTACGGAGCTTCCAACGCTCTTGGCAATGGCATCGGCACTGTGATCATATCTCCTGAAGGGTGTCATACTCCTTTCACTGTGTTGTACCCCAAAATTTGCCCTGCCATTCCTCAAGACAATTTTCACAAAGGATTCCCAAAATTCAAGCTTATACAAATATATTTGGATTTTTCAGCATTAAGATTAAAGAGGAAATTGCTAAAAAAGGCAAAACACATAAAAATATTATTTTGACAAAAATTGGAGAAAATACAAGTGTTCTTCGTTTTAGCTCTTTCGATTGGCCTTTAGGCCTCTTTCGATCAGCACTCTTCGATTGACTCTTGGCCTCCTTCGATTGCTCAAAATGGATGCTAGCGTGCCTCTTTCGCATGGGCGTGTGACTTCTTGTTACAGGTTTCGTTTGTGACTTTTGCTGCCTACATTGCTTGCCTTGAAAACCATGTCTGCTGGCCACAAGTGCCCCCTGCAAGGCAAAAAACCCTCTTGATGATGTCCTTCGATCCAGGAGGAAAAAGCCTCTCTTTTGCCCTCTTTCGATCACACATCCTACCCTTGCACGCCTTTTTCGTTTGGGGGAGTGACTTCTCCAACGTTGCAAGCTTCGATTGAGCCTTCCATCCCTGGTACATATCTTTCGCTTGAGGGTGTGAATCCTTGGGCACAAGTGTTTCGTCATTCTTTCGTTTGGCCATATGGCCCCTTTGTAGGTAAATTCGAGTGGGAAGGATTTCCTGTTAGAAATGGCATGTTCCAAGCATACAAACTCTTCACTATGTCATTGCCTCAGGCGAAGAAAGCATTTGGGTGGTGCATTCGAATAGTTTTGTCAGGCATGTTTGGATGTCCCCAATCGAAGGACATATATTACTGATCCATCCCAAGAGCATTAATTTGGCCCATTCGAAGGATTGTCTAGGGAAGTCATTCGAACGTCACTTCGATTGAAAAAAGGAGATGTTTACTGAAAGTCTGGTCGAAAGGTGAGGTCAGGGAGTCAAAACAAAAGGATGAGAGGCCAAAGGCATTTGTTGACTAAGTCTCATGCGCTGCCAGGCTAGGGCCTGATTCACTAGCCATAAAACGCCAGAACTGCTGTACAGCAGTCCTGAGACACTGCCCAATTCCTAGCACCAAAATGGAAATAAAACACTGTCCCTCGAAAGCTACAAATACAGCATACCCCTTCTGTTTGAATTTTTTTGTTTTCCCTCTCAAAGCATCAGCCAAGCCACATCTTTGTTTTTTTAACTCCCAAACCTTTTCTCTATAAATAGAGGAACCATTGACAAAGAAAAGGGCCAGATTTTTTACTAAGAGAGAAAATCGTAAAAAATCTTCAAGCAAGAAAACTCTAGCGAAAATTCTCAAAAACTCTCAGACCCCTCCCAACGTTTTATTCCTAACACTCTTAAGAAAAACTCAGACCCTTCATACAGTGGTGAATCCTTCGATTCACTCTCCAACAGCCAGATAACCAGCCTTCGATTTATCCTTTAGACTGTTATATAATAACCTTCCATTCACTCACCACTATAAAACTCCCTCCCTCGATTCAGTGATTGTTCAAGCAAGGTGGTGATTGAACTAGCCTCAGGAAGACCCCAACGAACTTCCATTCATCACCAAGGAAGTCACTTGCAGTTTCCTTTGATTTAAGCGCTTCAAGAGGTAAGTTCACTCTAAACTCAGAATCATTTCACGTTTATATCATGTGTGCATACCAATAAAAAATGTAGATATTTCATCTAGGGAGTTTGACCATGTTTCAATCTTCGATCCTGAATGCCTATATGTTGAAAGTTTGGACCCTGACTGTTTAGACTTTGGACTTTTGAGACCCGTTAATCTTGTGCTAACCCATGGCCTGTAGCTTTGAAAGTTACATTTGAGTGTTGTGTTTTAAAAGTTTAGAACAGGTTCTCTGTATCCTTCGATTGGCTAAGTATTCAAGCCTTTCGAATCTCAACCTAAGGGCCTAGCACTCCTGCAGTCGAAGGAAGCAGCAAAGAGCCTGAGGTAAAGAGTGTACTTCACGTGGACCCCAGGCCTCAAACGAAAGAAGTATCCAGGAGGACATCCACACGGACTTCCAGGTCTCAATCGAAAGAAGCAGGAGAAGGGTGAAATCAAAAGACACGACCTTACTGACTCCAGGCCCAAATCGAAGGAAGTCAGGAAGGGCAGAATCGAAGGGTGTCTCTGCCCAGATCGAAAGGATCATTTTTATTCCTTTTATTTTTGTTTTGTCTTTACATTTCTTGCTCTTCAATATGGTTGTAATAGCGTAGGATTTATTTTCTGCATTTTCATTACTCTCGCACAAATGCTAGTAATTAGGATGTTTGGAAAGATGAAAACAACAAGTAGACAACCCATAATCAAAGACTAAATGCATGCAAATCAAACACACTATGCACACAAACACCCCTTAGGGTAATTCCACTTGTTGCCTCGGAAAATGCAATCATGTCCCTCGAGTATGAGACATTCTAGCAATTGTCCCTTCGATAAACAAAGATCGTAGTCCCTCGATGACCCTCGATGTTGCCTTCGATAAAATGATCTCGTCCCTTACGAAATTGCTAGAGCGTCTCACAAGTTGCCTTCAATGATTGCATACGATGACCTGCGCCTGTCCCATAAACATCCTAACGCAAGTTTGTTCACCAAATACAATGGTGAAACAACATTGTTAAAAGGGTTAAAAAGCATAAGAAAGGTCTTTGAGTAAAATAGGGTAGATAGCTCTTAGTTACTTGATCAAACTTGCAAAACATCCTTGCCATTTTTCAAAACACACTCCACAACACAACTTCAAAAACATTTTCAAAACCACACACACAAAGCACCATTTCAAACAATTGAAAAGCAAAGGCAAGTGATCTAAGCAAGTAACTAAGAGCCCATGGATAACCATGGATAGAGAGGGTGCTAATACCTTCCCTTTCTGTAATCTACTCCCCGAACTCAAAAACATCTCAAAGGTATTTCCTGTGCTTTTTGACCTTTCCTTAGGATAAAATAAAAAGTCGGTGGCGACTCTTGCTAAACTGAACATTTGCGAACAAAAACGCAAAAACCAAGTCAGTTCTCCCACCGTATCACAGAACTGGCGAATCTGCTGGGGAATATTTTTTAAGTGGAGTAACCTTAGGGCTTAGATCACTCTTTTGCATGATTATTGTTTGCTTTGATTGCTTTACATTTTGGTTCTCTTGTTTGGGCTTGAAATCCTCCACCCGGATTTGGGAAACATTCATAGATAGCAATACATTGTGGAAACTATGCGGGATATACCGACACGGTTGAAGCAATAGCTATATTAGTGTGACATATTTGTGAGTACCGGTAGCCTTTGAGTCAATCAAAGAGAATACGGGGCCGCTGAGTGATGTCATTAAGCACTAATGACCTAGAACCTTACTTGACCATCTTGGCCTTTTATTAGGGGTAGTGAGATGACCGGCTTTAGTGAAGTCTGAAGTTGGTAGATACTCGATACTACACTCATTGAGGGTTGTTTTCTTGGAATATTTTGGTCGCTAGTTAAGTGGCTAAACCAAAACAATGAACATAGAAAACAATCCAATGATATTGAGCTCCTTAGAACCCAGTTACTACTTATAGGACAGGTTTTAAGCCAACTAAACTCAAGAGGGTACTTACCTATGAAACCTCATGCAAGCCTGAAACTAGGGTTTTGTGTGACTTGCTTGTACATGTGTTTGTGCATGCATCATGAACATCATAAAGCATCATATGCATCCACTAACCATTTCAGGGGTTTGGATCTTCATCTTTGTTCTTGTTTTGTAGGTCATGGAATCTCTTCGCAGGAAAACAGTTCAAGTCAACCTTGTGAGAATCCCTCCTCAACTCAAGGAGCTTACATCCAGAATTCCAGAAAACTCTCTCTTCAGTGAAAGACATGGTAGACTTCTCAACTTAGTCAACACCAGCATTGAAGAAGACATGGTGAAAGTGCTGTTCCAGTTCTTTGACCCCCTTCACCACTGTTTCACATTCCCTGATTACCAATTGGTGCCTACTTTGGAGGAATTTTCTCAACTCCTGAGAATTCCTATTCTTAATCAACTACCCTACAACGGTACGGAAAAAGAACCAAAACCTGAAGATGTTGCTCAAGCACTGCACTTGCAACCATCTGACATCAAGGGGCATTGGGAAACCAGAAGTGGTGTCAAAGGCTTCTTGGCAAATTTCTTGTTTGAGAAGGCACAAGAGTGTTGGAATTCCTTGGATCTGCAAGCCTTTGAAGAGATTGTGGCACTCCTTATTTATGGGTTGGTCATTGTGATCGGTGGATCTGGAACTGACTGTTTAACGCTGGTTCGCGAAATGTCGCGGAAGCAAGAGTCGCCACCGTCTTTTATTTTCTCCAAATGGAAAGGACAAAAGCACAGAAAAATTCCTTAAAGAGACTGCTCTCGGTTCGGGAGGTAGGTTATAGAAAGGGAAGGTGTTAGCATCCTTTCTATCCATGGTTATCCATGGGCTCTTAGATACTTGCTCATTGTGTTTTCAAAAATGGTTTGTTTGCTTTTCCACTGTGGGTTTTAAAAAGTTTCTTTGAAAAATTTCAGATCGACTCGTACGTCAGAGTGTTTGAAAAATTTGCTTCTGAAAGCTTTTGAAAAGTGTCAGTGTGAAAAGATTTTGATTTGTTTTGTTTTTAAAGAGAGCAAGTATCTACGAGAACCTACCTACCCTAAGGAATTCGTCTGTGTAAATGTCCTTTAAAGCAGTGCCATCCCACCATTGAGAGGTAGGTAGCACCACCGTTGGAGGTGTTCGGGTCAATTCGATTTTAGGGACGTGGTGATCACCAGAGCAATGGGAAGGCACCTTAGAAGCTACCCTCATGCCAGGTTCCCGGATCATGAGGACTTACTAAGACGTCCTCTACTCGACGACCACCTTTCGAAAGGCAACAGTGAGGCGTACCCTAGGGGTGGTGTGTGCGAATTGTGTGTCATGTTTCAGTTATTTGTCTTGTCATGTTTGTCGTGTTCTACGCTTGATTTTAATTTAAGTCCATTCATTCTTGCATGCATATTTAACAGTTATAAGTTGCGAGGAAATAAAGCTAGACTATTACAAATGGCGCGGGTCCACATCGCCAAAATTAAACCGGACCCGATTTAGCGGAAAAATAAATAATGCGGAGAAAATAAAGTGCGAAAAGTAAAGTTACAATGCTTCGGGGCAATTACAAAACTATAATAAGCAATAAAATAAGTGCGCGAAATTAAATAATTAACAGTGACGGGCGTTGGACCCTTTTTGCAAGAATAATTAAATTAATAAGAAATTAGAATAAGAATGAAAAATTAATTATTTTTGATGCTTTGTGTTTTTTTATGATTTAATTTGAAGAGGAATTAATTTGAAGTTAAAATAAGACATTAAACCTAATTCTATTGTTTTTATTTATTATGAAAGAATTAAATTAAGATCTAAATTAAACCTAAAATTTATTATGTACAATTTTAATTATAACAAATAAATAGATAAATATTATTATTCTGAAAAAAAGGGAAAATTAAAAAGAAAATAAAAAAAAGTTATTAAACCTAAATTCTATTTTTGATGTTTTTATTATGAAAAAGAATTAAAGTTACAAACCTAATTGAATTAAATATTTACAAGCCTTTATTTATGACAATAATTAAGTTAATATGTTTTATTTTTAGTCTTTTCCTGAATTTTGATATTTGGTAAAATAATTAATTAATTGAAACAAATAGAATAATAATCAAAATAAGATAAATAAATAGAAAGAGAGGAAGCAAACTAGGGGGGGGGGGGGGTAAACCCAATTTTGGAGGTATAAGCCTGCACTTTAGGCCCAATGCTATCCAGAATTTGTTGACTTTCTGAATCCAGTAGGACGCGTTGACTGGGAGTGTATGATACGCTTTGAATTCTGGCCTCTGATCCAACGTTGGGATGTACGTGGCTGGCTTGATGATGGAGGCACATGGTGTATTATGATGCTTACGCTGCATGGGAACGGTTATCACAAAATAATAAACGAAATATGCAAGACCTGGGACTTGAACCCGGGTCTTTGATGTCACATGCATAGTGCGTTGCCAGCTGAACCATTCGCTTTCAATTAACATATAATAATATGCAAATATAATAAATAAGACATAACGCTAATGGATCAAAAGCGCGCGAACTTTAAACGGACCAATCACCAATGGACACGGGGTCATCTTCTTCGTTTTCCTGAAACAAGAAACTCATGGGCAACGGTTTTTGATCGTGGCTGTAGGGGGTTTACAAAAAAATAGCGAATAGCCATATATGAAACATAAATTGGGCGCGATGACATGTTCTTCTTCGTCTCTAAGCCCTGAATTCAACCATGGTATCCAGAAGTTCTAATTTTTCTTGTATTGGGAAACCCTCTTTTTGAATTCCTGAAACCCTAAAACGCATACATGGTATAATCACATAGATCACGAAAAAATGCAATTAAAAGTAACAGTTAGCTTCAAAACTTTATGATGAACACGAATCAGCCATTAACTTTTACAAATAATGCCTAGAATGGGATGCACGATTATGGAATTTCTTGGATGCAGTTTTAGTTACAGGTACCAATTCTTTGCGCTTTTATTGTTGTTTTTGATTGGAGTACGATCAGGAATTCACAAGGAAGCTTTTGCAAAAGGAATGGAGCTTTGAATCAGTCTCTAGGGTGGATTTCAGAATTGGATTTTTTGAGAAATTTTGCAAGTTTGTAATGAGGTTCTGAGCGCAGCTTGCAGTCTAATCCTATTAGGTTTGTGATGCTGAGTATGTATAGAACATGTTAGGTCAAAAACTTTGCACAAAATCTCAAGCATTCATGGTTTCACATATTTGATTTTGGAAAATCTTTTTCATATCTTTTCATGTGCAACTTGGTTCAAATCTGATCAAATCTTATCAAAACTTGCCATAATCCATTAAGCACGAAATATTGACATTATAATGTGCATAAAAGATTTTTTAGGTTAAGGTTTATATTTTTCATGAATTAAAATCATTTAAATGAATATAAATTAATAATAATTCAAATAAATAATTAAAAAATATGAGAATACTTCCCCTTGGGCCTAGTGGTCGTGCATAGGCTTGGCATGAAGAAATTTGGAAGAAAAATGGGCCCATTTGCATTTTTAGGCCTTTTGCATCAAAGTTGACTTTTCAAAATTCCTAAAAATTTCCCAACTTCCACAAGGCATAACTTGGTCAATTTTTAAGCTTTTCACATGTTCTTGGACATTTTGGAAAGGTCTTTGAGTCCTTTAACCAATGCCTTTGGTCCCATGTCATTTTGATTTACCACTCTCAAGTTATGGCCTTTGACTTAAAGTCACTTTTTGTTGACTTTTGAAAATGACCTATAATGTTGAAATTGATAACTTTTTGTGAGAGCATTTCTTGGACTTGGAACATGAAGATGAATTGTAGGAAATGTCTTTCTCTTCAAAATGAGCTTTGGATGGAATTTTTCTGATAATCCATGTGAAAGTTATGCCCTGGTCAATTTCAGTTGACTTTTTCAGCTGTCCAAATATAGTAACTTTTGCATCTTTGATGATTTCTGAGCCAAATTTTGAGAATCATGATCAAGCATTGATCAAATGATGTTTGTGGCTTCAAAATGATATATTGACCAAAATTTTGAACTTTTGACTGTCAAATGACCATTTTGCCCCTACAGTTGACTGTAGTGCAATCTAGGGTTTTGACTGTGCAATTTTGAGCTGAATGCCTTGAAACTTGACATGAGGGTACTTGACCATCTTTGTAGGCATGTGAGACTTGATTGGGCCTTTGAAAAGTTCCTTTGCTTGACCAGAACTCAAACCCTAGTTTTGACTGTATAGGAGCCAGTTGAGCTGCATAACCCTTGGGGAATCTTGTGACCTTGATTTGGCAATTTCTTGATGAATATGGGAGGGCAAATTTTGGGGTACAACAGTTGCCCCTGTTAAATCTTCTTAGACCTGAGGATGCAGATTGGCTGACGTGCCTTTCGTCATCCGAGGGTAAAAGATGATTGAACACTAAAGTGCCCAGAAATTTGCGCTCACATAGTGACGGTGATGGGGGAATGGGCTTATAGATGCCACTTAGAGATTGCTGGATAGGATGATGGGCTTATAGATTCCATCTGGGCGTTGATCGCGTAGGAGATTCCTTAGCGAGAACCTGCATACCTGCAAAACAGAAAAATGAGTACCTGACACGTTGCAGGAGCTGACTTTAGATGCTTGCTATAGATATGTCCTGACAGGTTACAGGAGCTGGGTCTGGAGCTTCAAACGTTGATGAATGAACCAGGGATGGTTACTGCCTTAGCCTGAATGATAAGTGAACCTTGGATGATTTTAACTTCAACAACGCTCGTTGAGAAAATCTTGATGAGGATTACCATCTTCGTAGTGTCAGGAAGAGAGCCAAAGGACATTATAATCTCGAAGGGAGTCACCTTACTCACCGCTGGAGAGAGAACTATAGGAAATTATAATCTGAAAGGAGATATCACCTCACGCTCATGCTGGAGAGGGAAACATCTGAAGAAGGAATTACCACCTCACACGCCGTTGGAGAGGGGACCATAAGAGAATATCACCTCACGCTCATGCCGGAGAGGAGAACATCTGAAGAAGGAATTACCACCTCACACGCCGTTGGAGAGGGGACCATAAGAGAATATCACCTCACGCTCATGCCGGAGAGGAGAACATCTGAAGAAGGAATTACCACCTCACACGCCGTTGGAGAGGGGACCATAAGAGAATATCACCTCACGCTCATCGTCGGAGAGGAAAACATCTTGAAAAAGGAATTACCACCTCACGCTCACCGTCGGAGAGGGGACCACAAAAGACTATCACCTCACGCTCATCGTCGGAGAGGAAAACATCTTGAAAAAGGAATTACCACCTCACGCTCACCGTCGGAGAGGGGACCACAAAAGACTATCACCTCACGCTCATCGTCGGAGAGGAAAACATCTTGAAAAAGGAATTACCACCTCACGCTCATCGTCGGAGAGGAAAACATCTTGAAAAAGGAATTACCACCTCACGCTCACCGTCGGAGAGGGGACCACAAAAGACTATCACCTCACGCTCATCGTCGGAGAGGAAAACATCTTGAAAAAGGAATTACCACCTCACGCTCACCGTCGGAGAGGGGACCACAAAAGACTATCACCTCACGCTCATCGTCGGAGAGGAAAACATCTTGAAAAAGGAATTACCACCTCACGCTCACCGTCGGAGAGGGGACCATAAGAGAACTTCTGCTGAGTCTTTATCAGAAAAACCTGTTTGGAGTCGATTTAACTGGACTGGAGAAGTCTTTGAAATATGTTTGAGAATTTCAACTACACCCTTCCTGAAAGGTAGAGGTTAGTTATATGCGATGCATGATATGGATCAAGCAAACATGGATACGATTTATATGATATGATGTGTACATGCATGCTATAATGATGTATGTGATGATTCATGTATGTTTTCGTCTAGGAAAATAAATCCTTGACGGGTGCCGGGAAGTCATATCCTGGGCTGATGTTGAGGAAGAGATTTTGCTTCCGCTGTGGATGATTCGTTGCAAGAATACCGATAGGAGAAGATAACTCCGTTGAGGAATAAACTTGGCAAATGAACTAATTTCTGCGGGAGAAAAGATACTCTAGCGATCATGCTGGGAAGTGCTACTCTGTGGGGATAGCGGTGCTTTGCTGTGTTGATGAGGATAACTCCGCTGGGGATACCGTTGATGAGTTATGCTGGGGATATCTCTGTTGTGCTGGAAGTGTTGATAGACTTCGCTGGGGGTAGGAAGATACTTTGCCGAGGACGCTCTTTCCGTGGCTTTTGGCTGAGGATAACCCAGTTATATCCTGTTACGGAAATAACTCTTTAAATCAAGCCGGGACGGCGCGTTCGCTCTGCGAGGGATAAGCTTCCAGAATCTACTGGGGATAAGCTTACTGCTTGAGGGATATGACTTCCAACTTTCCTGGGGAAACTGGTTTGGACTCTCCTGGGGAGGTTGATATGCTGGGGAAGTGATTCCTTTGAATATTGAGATACCGCCGGGGAACAATCTTTAGACCAAGACTGCCGGGGATGCTTGTTAAGAATGTGTGCTGCTGGGGAGGTATTGAGAACTACAGGAGGATACTCAATTTCCTTGATATTTGATGATTTGCTTGGAGGAGAATGTATTGCTTTACTGAACTACTCTCTGGGGAATTAAGATACACTTGGCCATGTTCTTTAGCTGGACCTACCTTAGTACCTTGGGGGATAGAACAATTAGCTTGCTTGGACAGCTCGTCATTGCCCCTGTTTCTGAGGTGGGAGAGGCAGACCTGAGAGGTGCTGATAGCTTGTTGATGGACAGACCTTCTTCTGGTAGGCAGGTGACGAGATGACAGGACATAGTCGTACGCTTTGATCCCTAACTTTTGCCTGGACCGCCCTTTTGGGTTTTCAGTCCACCGGGATACCCATTTTTGCTCAAGCCGCCTTTTCAGGTTTTCGACTTGCCGGGTGTACAGATTTTTTTCATTTCATCCCTTATTTTGCCCGAACCCTTTTGGTTCGCCGGGAAGCCCTTATTTTTGCCTAGGTATGTCAACCTAGCGGGTCCTTGATTTTGCGTAGTATTTTCCGACTATGCCCACGCTCTTAGAATGCAGGGGGGTGCCCCTGGCTGTTTGTGTTGCCATGTTACCAGAAGATGTCTGGTCGGGCAAGATTCGTTGCTGGAGTGCCCCAAATGACTTAGGCAGAGATTTGCCCCAGGCTTTTTGGCCTTTTGAGAGATTCTCTGGATCTTGATTGGATTGCCCCAGATAATGGACAATAGTCATGCCGTGCCTCTTGATTGGAGATACTCTTGTTCATTAGACTTTCGTCGTGCGAATTTTTATGCTGTTCAAACGAAAAGTCATATGCAAACAAAGTTATGTTAAAAATGCAAAGCTTATGTCTGTCTTAAAGATTTTGAAAATGCATTTTTCTTTCATAAAACAAGTGATTGTTTGTAAAACGTGATGTCAACTCTGTATTTACCGTAAGCCTTAAGGAGTCAGGATACCTTTCGTAACAGTATGCTTTCGAACTAACCCATGCTTCAGCTAGGACTTTTAAGGGTTATAACGTGGCCTGGTTCACGGTTTAAGAAACAAAGGATAAAGGCTCAAATTATTTGTACCCACCCGCTCTTCGTGATGTTCTCCAAACCTAAACTCAGTTGATCGTGCGTTAGACCTTGTTTGAGTCTTTGCTTTGATGTTCCAATAATGGTTCAGATGTTGATGATTTATTCTGAATAGGCAGTCATCATTTTTTTTTTGCTGAGGGTTTGTAGGACCTCTTTCTTGATTGTTGTTATCCCTTTCTTTTTTTGCCTGAACTGTTTCCTTTTTGGAATTACAGTCAGCGGGATGCCCTAGTTTCATAAGTCCCCTTTGTGGGTTTTGACTTTTTGGGCCTTTTATTTATGAATTTTGATGGTGACTGCCTGTCCTTTTGATTGTTCTGAACCATCATTGTCTTTCTTCGTTTTGTAAAGACTTTTTGGTGCCATTCGTCATGCACTTGAATCAACTGAGAGACTACCCTGCCCCAGGTTATGATTAAGGGTTTTGATTTTCGAAAATAAAAACTCCTACTCCTTTGGCTCTGATGGGTTGACGAGGGATTATCATCCTTATAACTCCAGTGTTTAGGGATTGAAACAATGCCTGTACCTCATCAGCGGGGTCTGTTCAACAGCATACTGTAGATTATGGTATCTTTTTCGTCATCCTCCCTCAAGAGGCTTAGAATTAACGAGAGTTGACATCAGAAAAAATATGAAAACAATTTGCATATAGTGAATGCGAATATATTGATTCAAAATAGACATAAGCGATGCATTAATGGAATAACAATGTTTTAACATGAATAAATGTTTGAACGGTCAAAAGAAAAACACAACTTGAACATTCGAATGAACAAAAGTTTCTTAGTTTGAACTAGCTATCTCAGACGGATAATTCTCAGCGGAGGATTTTCATCTCGCCATCCGGCATGAACTCTATCACTCCTTCGTCAATCAAATCCTGGATTTTATTCTTCAAGGTCCAACAGTCGTCTGTAGCATGCCCCGGGTTGTCTGAATGATAAGCGCAGTGGGTGTCGGGGTTATACCTCGAAGCTGTCCTGTTGGGATTCTTCGGAGGGTCCTTTAGAGTGATCAGATTGACCTCCAGCAAGCGCTTCAGTATAAAGGATGAGGGTATATCAGTCTCCGAGAAATGTCTTCCGGGCGCATTTCGTTTACGTTGACTACCCCGTTGAGGCTGGGCTCGTGACCCTGAAACAAGCTGAGGAGATTTTCCTTTGTCTTCTTGCCCCGCATGTGGTTGAATGATGGCTGGAGCTTCCACCTTGGCTGTTTGCCCTACTGGATTATTTTGAAGCAGCTTGGTGACGAGGACCCGGAGCTCTTCTTGTTTTTGAGCTAAGTCCTGAATGAGAGTCATTTGGCCCACCAACTGCCCCATCACTTGGATCCTCATGGTTGCCAACTCAATTTGTAGTCCTTCCAGCTGATCGTTCCTGATGCCCCCTGCATTCCCTAAGGTCAAGTTCCTGGTGAGGAGAGTCTTTATTTCTTCTTGCCCCTGGGATAGGTTCAAGAACATTTCTCGCAGTTGGGCGTTCTGAGTACGGAGATCTTGGTTGTCTGGTTGGAAAGCCATTGCTGAAATAAACAGCGAAGATGGTGAGCGACCTGCAAAAGGGATACCTGTAATGCAATGATGAGTATGACATGTATGCAATGTTTTCAAAGACCTCGCGGGGTAAACAAGAAAATTTGTTAGCATTAGAATTTATAGCTTGATTGAAGGACACCCTTGTTGTTGAGAATTCTTCTTCAAGGGTCAAAGGCTCACCATATCCAGTGGGTCATAGCCTCTGACAACCTTGGCTAGAGGAAAATAAATCCTCTTTGCCCCTTGCTGGGATAGTTGATTCACCATGACCTGCATCACAAGCCCTTGAGATCCTTGAAATGGGTTAGGATGTATGCAATGGTATGATGTCATGCTATGCATGGGGTGATGTGGGTAAACCCCGTTATGAGTCCCAATTAAGGACTATAAACCCTGCAAGAAATTCAGTATACTTTGTTATGAGTCCCAATTAAGGACTATAAACAAAACCTGCAAGAAACTTAGTACCCTGTCATGAGTCCTTGTTAAGGACTATAAATGAAACTGGCAAGTAGTTAGTACACCCTGTTATAAGTCCCAATTAAGGACTATGAACAAAACCTGCAAGAAACCTAAGTAAAACCTGTCATGAGTCCCGATCAAGGACTATAAACAAAACCTGCAAGAAACCTAAGTAAAACCTGTCATGAGTCCCGATCAAGGACTATAAACAGAACCTGCAAGTGGTTAGCACACCCTGTTATAAGTCCTAATTAAGGACTATGAACAAAACCTGCAAGACATCAAGGGTCAGATAACAAGCATGCAAGTAGTCAAGTACGAAGGCACGCAAGTCACACAAGAGAGAGCCCTTAAGGTTTAGGCCAGCATGAGGTCTGGGTAGTACCCTCTTTCAGTTGGTTGGTTAAGACCTGTCCTACCAGAAGTAACCGGGTTCTAGAGGATCCCAATATCACTGACTACCCTCAATCGGTCATAACTCCAGCATCGCAATCTTTTCTTGCGGCCAGAACCATCACGAGAGTTTAGCCTCAATGGGCGTAGCATACTGCTACTGTTCTAATGGCCAAGTTGTGTCATTTAAGGTTCTAAGGTCTGTTGGTGCTTAATGACTCCTTGGAAGACCCATATTCTCCCCGTTTCAACACGAGGGATATCGGTACAGACCAAGGTGCCACACCAACGTAGCCACTGCTTCACCTGTGTCGGTCTACGCCGGGCAGGTCCCTCACAGCTTATGCTACCTAAACAGGGTATCCCCAGATCCGGGTTAGGATCTATGTATCTCCGATGCAACCCACAATAGTAAAGCAAGCAAAACAATACAAGTGAAAACACAGTTATGACCTAGCCCTAAGGTACACCTCACTTTAAAGATTCCCCAGCAGAGTCGCCAGTTCTGTGATCGGTGGATCTGGAACTGACTGTTTAACGCTGGTTCGCGAAATGTCGCGGAAGCAAGAGTCGCCACCGTCTTTTATTTTCTCCAAATGGAAAGGACAAAAGCACAGAAAAATTCCTTAAAGAGACTGCTCTCGGTTCGGGAGGTAGGTTATAGAAAGGGAAGGTGTTAGCACCCTTTCTATCCATGGTTATCCATGGGCTCTTAGATACTTGCTCATTGTGTTTTCAAAAATGGTTTGTTTGCTTTTCCACTGTGGGTTTTAAAAAGTTTCTTTGAAAAATTTCAGATCGACTCGTACGTCAGAGTGTTTGAAAAATTTGCTTCTGAAAGCTTTTGAAAAGTGTCAGTGTGAAAAGATTTTGATTTGTTTTGTTTTTAAAGAGAGCAAGTATCTACGAGAACCTACCTACCCTAAGGAATTCGTCTGTGTAAATGTCCTTTAAAGCAGTGCCATCCCACCATTGAGAGGTAGGTAGCACCACCGTTGGAGGTGTTCGGGTCAATTCGATTTTAGGGACGTGGTGATCACCAGAGCAATGGGAAGGCACCTTAGAAGCTACCCTCATGCCAGGTTCCCGGATCATGAGGACTTACTAAGACGTCCTCTACTCGACGACCACCTTTCGAAAGGCAACAGTGAGGCGTACCCTAGGGGTGGTGTGTGCGAATTGTGTGTCATGTTTCAGTTATTTGTCTTGTCATGTTTGTCGTGTTCTACGCTTGATTTTAATTTAAGTCCATTCATTCTTGCATGCATATTTAACAGTTATAAGTTGCGAGGAAATAAAGCTAGACTATTACAAATGGCGCGGGTCCACATCGCCAAAATTAAACCGGACCCGATTTAGCGGAAAAATAAATAATGCGGAGAAAATAAAGTGCGAAAAGTAAAGTTACAATGCTTCGGGGCAATTACAAAACTATAATAAGCAATAAAATAAGTGCGCGAAATTAAATAATTAACAGTGACGGGCGTTGGACCCTTTTTGCAAGAATAATTAAATTAATAAGAAATTAGAATAAGAATGAAAAATTAATTATTTTTGATGCTTTGTGTTTTTTTATGATTTAATTTGAAGAGGAATTAATTTGAAGTTAAAATAAGACATTAAACCTAATTCTATTGTTTTTATTTATTATGAAAGAATTAAATTAAGATCTAAATTAAACCTAAAATTTATTATGTACAATTTTAATTATAACAAATAAATAGATAAATATTATTATTCTGAAAAAAAGGGAAAATTAAAAAGAAAATAAAAAAAAGTTATTAAACCTAAATTCTATTTTTGATGTTTTTATTATGAAAAAGAATTAAAGTTACAAACCTAATTGAATTAAATATTTACAAGCCTTTATTTATGACAATAATTAAGTTAATATGTTTTATTTTTAGTCTTTTCCTGAATTTTGATATTTGGTAAAATAATTAATTAATTGAAACAAATAGAATAATAATCAAAATAAGATAAATAAATAGAAAGAGAGGAAGCAAACTAGGGGGGGGGGGGGTAAACCCAATTTTGGAGGTATAAGCCTGCACTTTAGGCCCAATGCTATCCAGAATTTGTTGACTTTCTGAATCCAGTAGGACGCGTTGACTGGGAGTGTATGATACGCTTTGAATTCTGGCCTCTGATCCAACGTTGGGATGTACGTGGCTGGCTTGATGATGGAGGCACATGGTGTATTATGATGCTTACGCTGCATGGGAACGGTTATCACAAAATAATAAACGAAATATGCAAGACCTGGGACTTGAACCCGGGTCTTTGATGTCACATGCATAGTGCGTTGCCAGCTGAACCATTCGCTTTCAATTAACATATAATAATATGCAAATATAATAAATAAGACATAACGCTAATGGATCAAAAGCGCGCGAACTTTAAACGGACCAATCACCAATGGACACGGGGTCATCTTCTTCGTTTTCCTGAAACAAGAAACTCATGGGCAACGGTTTTTGATCGTGGCTGTAGGGGGTTTACAAAAAAATAGCGAATAGCCATATATGAAACATAAATTGGGCGCGATGACATGTTCTTCTTCGTCTCTAAGCCCTGAATTCAACCATGGTATCCAGAAGTTCTAATTTTTCTTGTATTGGGAAACCCTCTTTTTGAATTCCTGAAACCCTAAAACGCATACATGGTATAATCACATAGATCACGAAAAAATGCAATTAAAAGTAACAGTTAGCTTCAAAACTTTATGATGAACACGAATCAGCCATTAACTTTTACAAATAATGCCTAGAATGGGATGCACGATTATGGAATTTCTTGGATGCAGTTTTAGTTACAGGTACCAATTCTTTGCGCTTTTATTGTTGTTTTTGATTGGAGTACGATCAGGAATTCACAAGGAAGCTTTTGCAAAAGGAATGGAGCTTTGAATCAGTCTCTAGGGTGGATTTCAGAATTGGATTTTTTGAGAAATTTTGCAAGTTTGTAATGAGGTTCTGAGCGCAGCTTGCAGTCTAATCCTATTAGGTTTGTGATGCTGAGTATGTATAGAACATGTTAGGTCAAAAACTTTGCACAAAATCTCAAGCATTCATGGTTTCACATATTTGATTTTGGAAAATCTTTTTCATATCTTTTCATGTGCAACTTGGTTCAAATCTGATCAAATCTTATCAAAACTTGCCATAATCCATTAAGCACGAAATATTGACATTATAATGTGCATAAAAGATTTTTTAGGTTAAGGTTTATATTTTTCATGAATTAAAATCATTTAAATGAATATAAATTAATAATAATTCAAATAAATAATTAAAAAATATGAGAATACTTCCCCTTGGGCCTAGTGGTCGTGCATAGGCTTGGCATGAAGAAATTTGGAAGAAAAATGGGCCCATTTGCATTTTTAGGCCTTTTGCATCAAAGTTGACTTTTCAAAATTCCTAAAAATTTCCCAACTTCCACAAGGCATAACTTGGTCAATTTTTAAGCTTTTCACATGTTCTTGGACATTTTGGAAAGGTCTTTGAGTCCTTTAACCAATGCCTTTGGTCCCATGTCATTTTGATTTACCACTCTCAAGTTATGGCCTTTGACTTAAAGTCACTTTTTGTTGACTTTTGAAAATGACCTATAATGTTGAAATTGATAACTTTTTGTGAGAGCATTTCTTGGACTTGGAACATGAAGATGAATTGTAGGAAATGTCTTTCTCTTCAAAATGAGCTTTGGATGGAATTTTTCTGATAATCCATGTGAAAGTTATGCCCTGGTCAATTTCAGTTGACTTTTTCAGCTGTCCAAATATAGTAACTTTTGCATCTTTGATGATTTCTGAGCCAAATTTTGAGAATCATGATCAAGCATTGATCAAATGATGTTTGTGGCTTCAAAATGATATATTGACCAAAATTTTGAACTTTTGACTGTCAAATGACCATTTTGCCCCTACAGTTGACTGTAGTGCAATCTAGGGTTTTGACTGTGCAATTTTGAGCTGAATGCCTTGAAACTTGACATGAGGGTACTTGACCATCTTTGTAGGCATGTGAGACTTGATTGGGCCTTTGAAAAGTTCCTTTGCTTGACCAGAACTCAAACCCTAGTTTTGACTGTATAGGAGCCAGTTGAGCTGCATAACCCTTGGGGAATCTTGTGACCTTGATTTGGCAATTTCTTGATGAATATGGGAGGGCAAATTTTGGGGTACAACAGTCATGTTCCCAAACCATGACCAACTTATAGATGTGAATGCTGTCAAGATTTTCATGTCTAAGAATCCCATACCTACATTGCTTGGGGACATCCTACACTCATTTTACACACGAACAATGAGGAAAAGAGGTGTTCTCATGTGCTGTACTCCTCTCCTGGCAAAGTGGTTTATTTCTCACCTTCCACAATCAGTTTTGAAGAATGAGCAGGGTTTAAGGTGGTCACAACGGTTGATGACCCTCACACATTCTGATGTACATTGGTGTTCTCGGTCCAGAGAAAATGTCATCCTCATTGATCGTTGTGGTGAATTCCCTAATGTCCCACTACTCGGTATTAGGGGAGGCATCACCTACAACCCCTGTCTAGCCTTGAGACAATTTGGATATGCTCGGAGGGATGGCCCTCATGACATGCTGATTCCTGACCTAGTTTTTGACTTCGACAATGATGCGCAAGGACTTCGACAAAGGTTCATCAGAGCTTGGAGGATGCCTAACAAGGTGGACAGTAAGACACTGGGGCACAAGAATTCCATCCCCCTTGAGCCTTACCTCAAGTGGGTACGAACCCGCTCTCAGAACCTTATGATGCCATATCCTCACATTCTCCCCTTGATTAAAGAGCCTGTTAAGGAAGGAGAGGTTCCACACACCATCCTGTATCCTGACATGCCAACATCATGGGAGGAAATGCAAAGGAGTTGGATCCAACTCAAAGAAGAACGGGATACTTTTAAAGCCAGCTTCTATGCCAGTGAGAAGAAGGTTTTAGAGCTCACCCGCCGACTTCACGAGGAAGAAACTCTCAACACCTACATCGCACCAAAGAGGATGCGCAACGTCTTTTTACATTAAGATTTTTGTAATATTTCGCCCATGGGGCATTTATGTACTAACAAATTTCTTATTAATATGACGTGCGTTCTTTTTGTTTGCAACAAATTTGAATTTTTGAACCCTTGATTGCATTACATGAATAACATATCACTCATCATATGCACAAACATGTCTTCAAGCCAGGTTTCCTTATCTTTCTGCTGTTTATTTCAGCAAGATGGACTTGGAGCAAACAGTGAAGGACCTACAGGCACAAAATTCACAATTTCAACAACTCCTCGTGACCTTGGCAAAGGGTCAGGAGGATCTCAAAGTTCTTCTAGAGAAGAGTAAAGAGAAGAAAAATAAAAAGAAGAGAATTGGGGTAGCCACACTGGGAAGAAGATTTGAGAATGAAGCTAGGAGATTTCTGGAATTCCCCTCAACGTCTGACAAAGGGACCGGCAAGGGAAAAGAAGCTGCAGTACCCTCTGAGTCTGAGGTTGAAGAGGAAGAGGTTGAAGAGGATGAAGATTATTCCGAGCAAGAGTACCCTCCTGCAGACGACAGGTATAAGAATCTGGAAGCGCGGTTAGCAGCCATGGAAGTACAAAGGGTTCCCGGGCTGGACTTCGAAGAGTTGGGATTGATTGCTGGGATTGTTATCCCTCCCAAGTTCAAGGTGCCGACATTCGCCAAATACGACGGTCTGTCTTGCCCAAAGATGCACCTGAGGTCGTATGTCAGAAAAATCCAACCTCATTCATCCGATAAAAACCTCTGGGTACACTTCTTCCAAGACAGCTTGTCTGGCACTCAGTTAGATTGGTTTTATCAGCTCGAGAAGTCAGAGGTCCACAATTAGGAAGAATTGGCAGCCGCTTTCTATCGTCAGTATCAGTACAACGCTAATTTGGCGCCGACCCGTACTCAGCTACAGAGTATGGGAATGGATTCAAATGAAGGGTTCAAGGAGTATGCCCAGAAGTGGCGCGACCTGGCTGGAAGGGTGCAGCCACCGCTATCAGATAGGGAATTAGTTGACATGTTTTTAGGGACCCTATTTGGCCCTTTCTTCAACCATCTAATCGGAAACTCTTCAGTCGGGTTTACAGACCTTATCTTGACTGGTGAGAGGATTGAAGCTGGTATCAAAGCTGGGAAGATACAGAAGGGTGCCTCATCGAGCACCGAGAAGAAACCATTTAAGAAAGAGTCCAGTGCTGTCTACAGTTCAAGAAGACAGAATAGACCTGAACACCGCCAAGCTGTCAATGCAGTTGTTATTTCAAAACCTGCTGGTGCTCCTCAGCATCACAACCAACAAAGGGACGAGAGACCTCGAAGGCAATTCACCCGTCTCAGCATGACTTTGTCTCAGATTCGGCCACAGTTACTGAAGACCAATATGGTGACTATAAGAGAAGCCCCAAAGAATCCAAATACTACATCACCAAAGTATAACCCCAACGCCCACTGCGCTTATCACTCTGAGAGCCCGGGGCATAATACGGATGATTGTTGGACTTTGAAGAATAAGGTCCAAGACTTGATTGATGCAAAGGAGATTGAGTTTGAGGCGCCCGAGAGGCCCAATGTTGTAATTGATCCCATGCCCAAGCATGGAGTGAATTCTGTAGAGGAAGACTTGTTTGTAGTTTCTGTGGATGATCTTGCTACCCCTCTGATGACTGTTAAGAAGAACCTGTTGCTGGCCGGTTTATTTCCGGGTTGTGGTGAAGGTTGCCATATGTGTTCTGTTTTACCTACTGGTTGCCCGTCTTTGAAGTCAGGTATCCAAAACCTGATGGATAGTAAAGAGATCCTGTTTGAAAAGACTATTGTTCCATCCATTCCTACTGAAGAAGTTGCCATCATTACCATTTTCAACAATTCTCCCAAGGCTCCCTCGAGGAAGCCTGTCAGAATTACGCCTGTTCTGAAAGCCGCACCTGTAATCATCACTGTTCCGGGGCCCATCCCCTACACCTCTGACAAAGCTATCCCTTGGCACTATATGGCAGATGTTTATGTTCTCAGAGTTAAGCAAGAGTTTGATGTTGATACCGGCGTCAGCAACATTACTGGACCTGCAAAAGTCACCCGCAGCGGTAGACTTTTCTCACCTGATATTGCTCCACCAACTGTCCGAAGACCTATTGTCATTACACTTGAAAATGTACCCACTGTCGTTCCTGATCAAGTTCCTATCCTTACCCCTGTCGCCGAGTCCTCTGACGCTCGGGGCAAAGGGATCACCACTGATATGCCTGCCCAGACGGAGGCGCCAAAGACAATTACTGTTGAAGCTTCCAAACAGGAGATGGATAAGATTTTGAAGATTATTAAGAAGAGTGATTATAATGTAGTTGAGCAACTGGGGAAAACCCCATCCAAGATTTCTATGTTATCATTGTTGTTGTGTTCAGAGGCCCATGCCAAGGCTCTAATCACCTTCCTGAAGACGGCCCACGTGCCACAAGAGACATCAGCTGATCAGTTTACCGATTGTGTGGCCAATTTAACTGCTGATAATGGTTTGGGTTTCTCCGACGCCGATCTGACCGCTAAAGGGAAGAACCATAACGATGCCCTGCATGTCTCCATTGAATGCAGATGCACTACTCTTGCACATGTGTTGGTTGACACTGGTTCCTCGTTGAACGTCTTGCCCAAGAAAGCTCTAGACAGGTTGGATTATGAAGGGTTAGAGTTAAAGCCAAGTAACATTATTGTCCTGGCCTTTGATGGGTCTAAAAGGATGGTACATGGTGAGGTTGATATTCCAATCAAAGTTGGTTCTCAGGTCTTCAATTCTACATTTTACGTGATGGACATTCGGCCATCCTATTCTTGTTTGTTGGGTCGTCCGTGGATCCACAAAGCTGGAGCTGTAACCTCATCGCTCCACCAGAAGCTGAAGTACCCGGTCAGAGGGAAGATCGTGACAGTACAAGGGGAGGAAGAGTATATGGTCAGCCACCTAAACTCGTTCAGATATGTAGAGATGGATGGGGAGTTCATTGAGACCCCATTTCAGCACTTTGAAGAGGTTCCTCAGACACTGGCATCAGCTGAGACTGTGGTCGAAGATTCTCCTATGAAGATGGCTTCCTTAAAGGACGCCCAGGCTGTCATTGAGAGGGGTGAGTATTCAAACTGGGGCCGACTTCCTGATTTCACTCAGAAGACTAACAAGTTTGGTTTGGGATTCACGGCAGAAGCTCAAAGGGCTGTTCGTAGTGCAAGGATGGGAAGACCTCATGTGTTCATCAGTAACTCGGGAGTAAATGCCATTGAAGATGATGTAGAGGAGTCTGAATTCGACAGCTGGATCTATCCTATGACCAACGGTGGACCAAGCAATTGGACAGCAAAGGACTTCATCCCTATTACTTTTGTTACCCAGTAATGAACTCTTTGTTTCGAATTTGTAACAGACAATGTTTTGAAACTTTATGGCCCGGTGTCTTACCCGGGGCACCGTGGCTTCATTTGTGAGGGCTTTTGTGTACCATTTTCATATATCATTAATAAAAGCATTGGACGTTTTTTGCATTTTGCGCTCTTTGTTTTTCTTTATTATATATTGCAAAACAGCTATTTTACACACACTCACATATACAGGTCTCCATCCACTCTGGATCTCACTGGTAACGACTCTGCTACTGCCGGTTATGACTTCGAAAATCCGATCAACTTAGCCGAAGATGAAGGTGAAGATGATTGCGAAGTGCCTGGCGAACTTGCAAGACTGCTACTCCAGGAAGAGAGGGCCATTCAGCCACATGAAGAGCCAGTGGAAACGGTGAATCTGGGTACTGATACAGACAAGAAGGAAGTCAAGATCGGTGCAAATCTAGAGCTTAGTGTGAAACAGCGGTTGATTCAGATGCTGCACGACTATGTTGAGATCTTTGCCTGGTCTTATGAAGATATCCCTGGGTTGGATACTAACATTGTGGTTCATCCCTTGCCTACCAAGGAAGACTGTCCTCCAGTGAAACAGAAGGTTCACCGTATACGCCCAGAGATGTCCGAGAAAATCAAGGCTGAGGTTATGAAACAATTTGACGCCGGTTTTCTAGCAGTAACTTCTTACCCTCAGTGGGTCTCCAATGTGGTTCCAGTGCCGAAGAAAGATGGTAAGGTCAGAATGTGTGTTGATTACAGAGATTTTAACAGGGCAAGCCCTAAGGATGACTTTCCTCTGCCTCACATTGATGTTCTGGTTGACAATACTGCTCAGCACAAGGTATTCTCCTTTATGGATGGTTTCTCCAACTATAATCAAATCAAGATGGCTCCTGGAGACATGGAGAAGACCACTTTTGTTACTCAGTGGGGTACCTTTTGTTACAAGGTCATGCCTTTTGGGTTGAAAAATGCTGGGGCAACTGTTGTACCCCAAAATTTGCCCTCCCATATCCCTCAAGATTTGTCTTCAAATTGGCTCAAGAGGTAGACAATCAAACCACTTCCTAGGACAGCTGGAATTAGGGTTTTGGTTCTTTCAAGGAATTTGGGGTTTTCAATGGTTCAATCAAGTCTCATAGGCCTATATACATCCTCTAGCACCTACATGACAAGTTTCAAGACTCACAGTGCCAATTTGCACAGTCAAAAGCCTCATTTGATCTACAGTCAACTACAAGGGCAAAATGGTCATTTTGCAGTCAAAAGTAAGAATTTTTGGTCAACATCTTATTTTGAGCCCATAATCATCATTTGATCAAATCTTGATCAGGATTCATCAAGAATAGCTCAAAAATCATCAAGGTGCAAAAGTTACTATTTTTGGACAGCAG
Source organism: Vicia faba (assembly GCA_948472305.1). Classification (NCBI taxonomy): domain Eukaryota; kingdom Viridiplantae; phylum Streptophyta; class Magnoliopsida; order Fabales; family Fabaceae; genus Vicia; species Vicia faba. The sequence goes on from OX451741.1 coordinate 300,499,908, forward strand.
AAAAGTCAACTGTATCTTGACAAGGGCATAACTTTTTCATGGTTTATCAGAAAAATCCCATCCAAAGATCATTTTTAAGAGGATTTAATTTCCTAGAATCCATATTCACACTCCAAGATCAAGAAATGCTCTCACAAAAATTTACCAATTTTTACATTATAGGTCAATTTCAAAAGTCAACAAAAGTACACTTTGAGTCAAAGGCCATAACTTGAGATTGGTAAATCCAAATGACATGGGACCAAAGTAATTGGTTAGAGGACTTCAAGATCTTTCCAAAATGTCCAAGAACATGGTCATATGATCAAAATTGAGCAAGTTGTGCATTGGAGAAGTTGGGGAATTTTCATGAATTTGCAAAAGTCAACTTTGCTCAAAACACCTTCTTTTTGCTAATGGGCCTCAAATCTCTTCTTGAAACTTCACCCATGACCTATGCACGACCCATCAAGATTAATTGGATTTATTTTCTTATTTTTATTGATTAATTGGATTTTTAATTAATATTAATCCATTTAATTAATTTAAATCATAAGAAAATACAAGATTTGATTTTTAAATCTTTTTGTGAAGCAAATATGACCTAAACATGCTGGAAAATTCGTGCACAAGTCAAAGATACAAAAAAAATCCAAATTTGGCAAAATTGTTCAATCATGAAAAATCAAGAATATTTGATTTTCAATCAAAGATTTAAACTTCAATGCACATGGATTGGATCCAAAACTTTGACCTAATTTGTTTCCCTTATACATAAGCAAGCTAACCATACCCTAGCACACGATTGAAAGCTGCAGAAAAGACCCTATCAAATTCAAGAATTTCCAAGAAAATTAAAAACTTGTTCTTGCATTCTAGGTCGATTCAAGGGTTTTTGTTCATTCAAATACATTGCAGGAGGTCCCAGGAGTGTGTTGCAATCAAACTCAGGCATTAAAGCTCAAAGAATCGTCACATACAGTCCCACGGTTTGCACTTTTGATTCAAAACTATATATCCTAATTCATGCGCATTTAACATGTTTTTGTGATTGTTTTGCATTGCTAGAGACCATACGAAGCTAATGGCGTAATTGAATTGAATTATAATGCCCTGAATCGAAAGATACCGTGACTGAATTTCTAGGGTTCTTGAGCTTTTAAATGGGGCTTTTCAATCCAGGAAAAATTGGGACTAGTGAGATACATGACTGAAATCGTGAGACCAAGACGAACACAACCCACACCTCGCAAAACATTTATATTCACTGTGCTTCTAATCGCTATTTTTCCTTGCAGGAAGTAGTGGGGGTTAAAAACCCCCGCTATCTGATTCTAATTGTGCAGAAAAAAGGTTGAAGACGATGATGTGTTGACATCCCATTGGCCAATTTGAAAAGCGCGCGTTATTTTTTTTATTTACAGTATATTGATTGGTTTTATATATAATAATTGCCACTTATTTCAATAACAAGTAAAGCAGCATAGTGGAGTGGTTGGTGCGTTGGCCTGGAAGCATTGGGACCTAGGTTCGAATCCCAGGTCTCCCAAACGTTTATTTAATTTTTCTCTTCAGGTATTCCCATGCTATGCCCAGGAGATGTTCTACCATATGTCTCAAGTTTCCAAGCGCCAGATGGCCAGCAAATTAGATCCAATGGACATGAGTGGGAGATCATCATACTCCCCAGTCAACAGGCGTGTGGATAATCACCAAAGTCAACGTGGCTGAAATGCTAATGGGCCTAGAAATTGCCAAAGATACCTCCAGAATTAGGCCCAACACCCCCCTTCAAGTTTATTTCTTTTCTTTTCTTTTTTATTTCTTTCATTTAATTATTTTTTATAATTATTATTTTAACTAACCAATTAATATTTATTTTCATAATAAAATTCAAAAAACATAAAAATATAATATTTTTATCTATTAAATTTAATTAGTTATTTTTTTGTAAATAAATATTAACATAATCAATTTAGTTTTAATTAGGTTAATTCTAACTTTTTTGCAATAATTTAAAATCAATGTAGAATTAGGGTTTTTAATAACTTTTGACCACCTTTTATTTTTTCCCTTAAAAAACATAAAAAACTCAAAAAAACATCTTTCTTTTATTTAATTAATTAATTAGTCTAGGTTTAATTTAATTAAATGCAAAATGATAAAAAATCTCTTTCTTTCTCAAAAAAGGGTCAAAACCCTAAAAACTCCCGATTTAATTTTTCTCGCGCGTGTGATTATTACTTTATTCATGTTTTGATCCATATAATTGTATTTGCTCCGAGGATGTAATAGCTTTAATTAAGACTTTTTATCGCTTTCATTTAATTTCCGCAATTTACTTTTTCAAGGGTTTGTTTTTGGCGATGTAAATACCCGACGCCTTGTAATAGCTTAGTTTTATTTTCCGAACCTATTAACTGCTAGATGTATGCTAACTAGGCTATGCATGACAAGATCTCTCTTAAATTAAAATCAACTGTAGCTCACCATAACATGTACAAAGATAACATAACTGAAACCTGATGCACTCGCACATGCCACTCTTAGGGTACGCCTCACTTGGTTGCCTCGATGTGGTCATTGAGTATAGGGTGTTTTAGAGGTCGCCCTCCTGTCTAAAGATCAAAGTTGCCTCGAAACGGTTGCCTCGATAAAAAATGATCTAGGACATTAGGGTTACCGCTAAGGCGTCCTACCATTGCTTTAGTGACCACATGTCCCATTAATCGAATTGACCTGAAAACTCCAACGACGGTGCTACCTACTTCTCAATAGTGGGATAGTACTGTCTAAAGGACATTTACACAGCTTAATTTCTTTTGAGTAGGTAGAGATTCTCAGGTACTTGCTCCTTTTAAAACAAAACAAAACTTTTCGCACTTACACCTTTCAAAACAAAAACTCCTTTCAAACCCACAAACACAAAGAAAAGCAAATTTTGAAAACACTTTGAGCAAGTACCTAAGAGCCCGTGGATAACCACAGATAGAAAGGGTGCTAACACCTTCCCTTTCTATAATCTACCTCCCGAACCCGAGAAACATCTCGAAAAGGAATTTTGCTGTGCTTTTGTCCTTTCCTTGTTGGAGAAAATAAAAGACGGTGGCGACTCTTGCTTACCGCGACATTTTGCAAAACGCAAATGCGAACCAGCATTCCAAAAACAGTCAGTTCTATTCCCGCCGATCACAGAACTGGCGACTTTGCTGGGGACCTTTAATAAGTGAGGTGTACCTTAGGATTAGATCACTCTTGTTTTCAATTGTATGCTTTGTATGCTTTAAAATTTGTGGGCTTGTATCGGAGTTTCATAGATCCTAAACCGGATCTGAGGTACCCTTTTTTAGGTAAGTAGAAATAAACTGTGAGGGATCTGTCCGGCGTAGACCGACACGGATGAATCAGTAGCTACATTGGTGTGACACCTTGGTCTGTACCGATATCCCTTGTGTTGGAACGAGGAGAATATGGGTCTTCTGAGGAGTCATTAAGCACCAACTGACCTTAGAACCTTAAATTGACCAACTTGGCCATAGAACAGTAGCAGTATGCTACACTCATTGAGGCTAAACTCTCGCGATGGTTCCGGCCGCAAGAAAAGGTTGCCAAACTGGAATTATGACCGATTGAGGGTAGTCAGTGATATTGAGATCCTCTAGAACCCAGTTACTATTTTCTAGGACAGGTCTTAACCAACTGAAACTGAAAGAGGGTAGTACCTAAACTTCTTGCCAGCCTGAAATCTAAGGGCTCTTCTGTGTGCCTTTACCATGTTTGCCTTTTGTGAATACTTGTGGTGTGCCTTTACCATGACATCATAACATCATAACATTGCATACATCCTGCATAAGGACTAACCCATTTCAAAGACAAGAGGGTTTCATCTTTGCTCTGTTTTGTAGGACATCATGATGCCCATGCGTAGGAATACTATCCGGCTCAACTTTTTTCAACCACCTACTTTGCTTAAAGAATTGGTTGACAGGATTCCAGACACTACTACCTTCATCAGGAGGCATGGTTCTCTTCTCGGTTTAGTCACCTCAAAGTGGGACCAACAATTGATGAGTGTCCTGGTCCAGTTTTATGATCCGCTATACCATTGCTTCACCTTTCAAGACTTCCAGCTGGTCCCTACCCTGGAAGAATTCTCTGAGTTGCTTGGTATCCCTGTCTTGGAGCAGATCCCCTTTACTGGTTGGGAAAAGACTCTCAGGCCTGAAGAGATTGCTGCAACCCTTCACCTGACCAAAGAGGAAGTAATGGCTAACTGGGAGACTAGAAGTGGAGTTAAGGGCTTTTTGGCTAAGTTTCTGGTTGGCAAAGCTAATAGTTTCTGGAATGACTTAGACTTCAGGGCGTACGAAGACATTCTGGCTCTCTTAATCTATGGCCTGGTATTGTTTCCAAATCCTGATACCTTTGTTGATGTTAATGCTATAAGGATCTTCATCTCTCGGAACCCTGTACCCACTCTCTTGGGTGATGTCCTTTACCAGCTCTATACTCGTACTGCCCGAAGACGGGGAACTTTGATGTGTTGTGCTCCTTTATTGGCGAGGTGGTTTATTTCGCACCTCCCTAAGTTCGTATTGAAAAACAAAGAAGGAAGGGGCTGGGCTCATAGGATAATGTCTCTTACTGATAAAGACATTATTTGGACTCTCAAAGGCTTAGATGAGGTGGCCGTCATTGATCGGAACCCATGGAGGAATCTCTTATAACCCATGCCTAGCTCTCCGGCAGTTTGGAAGAGCCAGAAGAGAAGGGCCTCATGAGATGTTGATACCTCATATCGTCTTTGATTTTCAGGTAGATAGCGACGAGCTGCGTCGTAAATTCATCAGGGCTTGGGATAGAGTTCACAAATCTGACCCACATGAGTTGGGACCAAAGACTTCTCTGCCAATGGAGTCATATTTCAGATGGGTCCGCACCCGTGCCCAGAAGTTAGGTATGCCATACGAAGCTGTCAGGCCTATTATTCTTGAAGTTGCTGATAAAGACGGGGTTCCTCTAACTATTATCCATCCTCATGTGTCCACTGATTTTGGCACACTAAAGAGATCTTGGGCGCAACTGCAGGAAGAACGGGATTCTTATCAGGAAAGGTTCAATGAACAGGAATAGAAGATCCAGAAGCTGACTAAGCAATTGGAGAACGAACGGATCCTGAATGATTATATCCGCACCGAGAAGAAGAGGCCATGGGAACATTGATGAACTTTTGAGGATTTCTTTTATGGTTTCATTTACTTTTCAGTACTTTCATTCTTGTAACGCCTAAGGGCAATTTGTTGAACAATTTAAATTCTGAAGTTAAAACTAATAAAGTGTATTTCCCTTTTTGTCTACAAAGTTGAATCCCGATTGTCTTTGAAAACATAAATCATACGCATTTCATTTCATCATATGCATAACAGGTACCCTTTTTACAGGTCACTTATCTTCTTCGCTGTTTATTTCAGCATCATTATGTCTACTGAACCTTCCACTGAACAAGCTATCAAGGCCCTCCAGGCCCAGAACGCCCAGTTCCAAGAGTTGGTTATGAGCCTAGCCCAGGGTCAACAGGAGTTGAAGACTCTGATTCTGAAAGAAAGAAAGAAGAAGAAGAAGAAGAGGACCGTCTTGTTCAACACTGGACGCAGATTTGGGAATGGATTGCAGAATGAGGTTGAGCTGACTACCTCATCTGTAGGGAAAGACAGCCCCCAAGAGAGAAGGGTTCCTAGTCCCGTGGTCTCCGACAATGAGACGGATTATGATGAAGAGCAGTACCCTCCTGCCGAGGATATGTACAAACAGTTGGAGGACCGCTTGAGCGCCATGGAGATACAGAATGTGCCTGGGTTGGACTTTGGAGACCTAGGCTTATCCTCTGGGGTGGTGATTCCCCATAAATTCAAGGCACCTGCTTTTGCCAAATATGACGGAGCTTCCTGTCCAAAGCTGCACCTCCGATCATATGTAAGGAAGATCCAGCCTTACACCACTGACAAGAATTTGTGGATCCATTTCTTCCAGGATAGTCTTTCAGGGACTCAACTTGAATGGTTCTATCAGCTGGATGGAGCCAGTATCCGCAACTGGGAAGACTTGGCTATTGCGTTCTATAAGCAGTATCAGTATAATTCCGACCTCGCTCCTACGCGTACCCAACTCCAGGGTATGTCAATAGGGATGGGTGAAGGATTTAAATAATATGCTCAAAAATGGAGAGACCTAGCTGGAAGGGTGCAACCACCTTTAACTGGCCGTGAACTTATTGATATGTTTCTGGGGACCCTATCTGGTCCATTCTTCAACCATTTGATTGGAAACTCTTCAGCCGGTTTTACAGACCTTATCTTGACTGGTGAGAGGATTGAAGCTAGTATCAAGGCTGGGAAAATACAGAAGGGTGCCTCGTCGAGCACTGAAAAGAAGTCGTTCAAGAAAGAATCTAGTGCTGTCTATGGTTCAAGGAGACCAAATAGATCTGATCACCGCCAAGCTGTCAACGCGGTGGTTATTTCAAAACCTGCTGGTGCTCCTCAGCATCACAACCAACAAAGGGGTGAGAGACCTAGAAGGCAGTTCACTCGACTCAGCATGACCTTGTTCCAGATATTGCCGCAGTTACTGACAACCAATTTGGTAACTCTAAGGGAAGCCCCAAAGAATCCAAATACTACATCAGCAAAGTACAATCCCAACGCCTGCTGCGCTTATCACTCTGAGAGCCCGAGGCATAATATGGATGATTGTTGGACTTTGAAGAATAAGATCCAAGACTTGATTGATGCAAAAGAGATTGAGTTTGAGGCGCCCGAGAGGCCCAATGTTGTGACTGCTCCCATGCCCAAACATGGAGTAAATTCTGTAGAGGAAGACTTTTTTGTAGCCTTTGTGGATGATATTGTCACCCCGCTGTTGACCGTCAAGAAGAACCTGTTGCTAGCTGGTTTATTTCTGGGATGTAGTGAAGGTTGCCATCTGTGTTCCGTTTCACCTACTGGTTGCCCATCTTTGAAGTCAGGTATCCAAAACCTGATGGATAATAAAGAAATCCTGTTTGAGAAGATTGTTGTTCCTGCTACCCCTATCGAAGAAGTTTCCATTGTTACAATTTTCAACAATTCTCCCAAGGCTCCCTCGAGGAAGCCTGTCAAAATTATGCCTGTTCAGAAGCTTGCACCCATAATCATCACTGTTCCGGGGCCTATTCCCTACACCTCGGACAAAGCTGTCCCTTGGCACTATGGGGCAGATGTTTATGTTCTTGGAGTTAAGCAAGAGTTTGATACTAATGTCGGCGTCAGCAACATTACCGGGCCTGCTAAGGTCACCCGCAGCGGTAGACTTTTCTCACCTGACATTGCGCCACCAACTGTCCGGAGACCTATTATCATCACACCTGCAAGTGTGCCTACTTCCCTTCCTGATCAAGTTCTTATTTCTACCACTGCTGCCGAGTCATCTGATGCTCAGGGGAAAGGGATAGCCACTGATATGCCTGCCCAGACGGAGGCACCAAAGACCATCAATGTTGAAGCTTCCAAACAAGAAATGGAAGAGATCCTGAAGATCATCAAGAAGAGTGATTATAATGTAGTTGAGCAGCTGGGGCAAACCCCCTCTAAGATTTCTATGTTATCACTGTTGTTGTGTTCAGAGGCCCGTGCCAAAGCCCTGATTACCTTCCTGAAGACGGCCCACGTGCCACAAGAGACATCAGCTGATCAGTTCACCGATTGTGTGGCCAACTTAACTGCTGATAATGGTTTGGGTTTCTCCGACGCTGATCTGACCGCTAAAGGGAAGAACCATAATGATACCCTGCATGTCTCCATTGAATGCAGGGGCACTACTCTTGCACATGTGTTGGTTGACACTGGTTCCTCATTGAACGTCTTGCCCAAGAAAGCTCTAGACAGGTTGGATTGCGAAGGGTTGGAGCTAAAGCCTAGTAACATTGTTGTCCGGGCCTTTGATGGGTCTAAAAGGATGGTGCATGGGGAGGTTGATATTCCAATCAGAGTTGGTTCTCAGGTCTTTGATTCTACATTCTATGTGATGGATATTCGGCCGTCCTATTCTTGTTTGCTGGGTCGTCCATGGATCCATAAAGCTGGAGCTATGACCTCCACTATCCATCAGAAGCTGAAGTACCCGATCAGAGGGAAGATTGTGACCGTGCAAGGGGAGGAAGAATACATGGTCAGCCACCTCAACTCGTTATGGTACATAGAAATGGATGGGGAGTTAATTGAGACCCCATTTCAACACTTTGAAGAGGTTCCTCCGACACTGGCATCAGCTGAGATTGTGATTGAAGATTCTCCTTTGAAGATGGCTTCCTTAAAGGATGCCCGGGCTGTTATTGAGAAGGGTGAGTATGCAAACTGGGGCCGACTTCCTGATTTCACTCAGAAGACTGACAAGTTTGGTTTGGGTTTCACTGCAGAAGCTCAAAGGGCTGTTCGTAGTGCAAGGATTGGAAGACCTCCTATGTTCATCAGCAACTCAGGGGTAAATGCCATTGAAGATGACGTAGAGGAATCTGAATTCGACAACTGGATCTACCTTACGACCAACGGTGGACCAAACAACTGAACAGCGAAAGACTTCGTCCCTATTACTTTTGTGACTCAGTAATGAACTCCTTTGTTTTGAATTTGTAACAGACAATATTGTGAAACTTTATGGCCCGGTGTCTTACCCGGGGCACTGTGGCTTCATTTGTGAGGGCTTTTGTGTGTCATTTTCATATATCATTAATAAAAGCATTGGACGTTTTTTGCATTTCGAATCTTGCGCTCCTTGTCTTTCTTTATTATATGTTGCAAAACAGCTATTTACACACACTCACATATACAAGTCTCAATCCACTCTGGATCTCACTGGTAACGACTCTGCTACTGCCAATTATGACTTCGAAAATCCGATCAACTTAGCCGAAGACGAAGGTGAAGATGATTGCGAAGTGCCTGGTGAGCTCACAAGACTGTTACTTCAGGAAGAGAGGGCCATTCAGCCACATGAAGAGCCGGTGGAAACAGTGAATCTGGGTACTGAGACAGACAAAAAGGAAGTCAAGATCGATGCAAATCTGGAGCTTAGTGTGAAACAACGGTTGATTCAGATGCTGCATGACTACGTGGAAATCTTTGCCTGGTCTTACGAAGATATGTCTGGGTTGGATACCGACATTGTGGTTCATCACCTGCCTACCAAGGAAGAATGCCCTCCGGTAAAACAGAAGGTTCGCCGTATGCGCCCAGAGATGTCCGAGAAAATCAAAGCTGAGGTTATGAAACAATTTGACGCCGGTTTTCTAGCAGTCACTTCTTACCCTCAGTGGGTTGCCAATGTGGTTCCAGTGCCGAAGAAAGATGGTAAGGTCCGAATGTGTGTTGACTACAGAGATTTAAACAGGGCGAGCCCTAAGGATGACTTCCCTCTGCCTCACATCGACGTTCTGGTTGACAACACTGCTCAGCATAAGGTATTCTCCTTCATGGACGGTTTCTCCGGTTATAATCAGATAAAGATGGCTCCCGAAGACATGGAGAAGACCACTTTCGTTACTCAGTGGGGTACCTTTTGCTACAAGTTCATGCCTTTTGGGTTGAAAAATGTTGGGGCAACGTATCAGCGTGCCATGGTTGCTTTGTTTCATGATATGATCCACCATGAGATTGAAGTATACATCGACGATATGATTGCAAGGTCCCAAACTGAGGAGGAACACCTTGACCATCTACAGAAGTTGTTTGACCGTTTGAAGTTGTACAAGCTGAGATTAAACCCGAACAAGTGCACCTTCGGAGTGAGATCAGGAAAACTACTAGGTTTCGTCGTGAGCGACAAAGGTATTCAAGTGGACCCTGCCAAGGTGAAAGCCATACAAGAGATGCCAGTTCTCAAGACAGAGAAAGAAGTCAGAGGCTTTCTGGGACGTCTGAACTACATTGCTCGATTCATCTCGCACCTAACTGCTACTTGTGAACCAATCTTCAAGCTACTGAAGAAAGATCAAGTAGTACGTTGGAACGACGAATGTCAGGCCGCTTTCGAAAGAATCAAAGAGTATCTCCAAGAGCCACCCATTCTTATGCCACCAGTTAAAGGGAGACCTCTAATCTTATACTTGACAGTACTTGACAACTCAATGGGGTGTGTGCTGGGTCAGCATGACGAGTCTGGCCGAAAAGAACATGCTATTTATTACCTTAGCAAAAAGTTTACCGACTGTGAGACCCGATACTCACTGCTCGAGAAAACTTGTTGTGCTTTGGTATGGGCTGCTCGCCGGCTAAGACAGTATATGTTGACTCACACTACTCTATTAATTTCAAAAATGGATCCAATCAAGTATATCTTCGAAAAGCCTGCCTTGTCCGGAAGAATAGCAAGATGGAAAATGATCTTGACTGAGTATGACATCCAGTACACGACTCAAAAAGCAATCAAGGGGAGTGTGTTGGCAGACCATCTGGCACATCAGGCAGTGGATGATTACCAGTCTATGAACTTTGAATTTCCAGACGACGATATCATGGTAGTTACTGATTGTGAAATACCTGGACCGGATGAAGGACCTGAGGAAGGATCCCGATGGTCTATGCACTTTGACGGAGCCTCAAACGCTTTGGGTAATGGCATTGGCGCTGTGATCATATCTCCTAAAGGCTCTCATACTCCGCTCACCGCCCGACTATGTTTCAACTGCACCAACAACATGGCGGAATATGAAGCTTGCATCATGGGTCTCCGAGCTGCAATTGACCTAAGGATCAAATTTCTGAGTGTCTTCGGAGATTCCGCTCTCGTGATCAGTCAGATCAATGGCGAGTGGGATACGAAACACCCAAATCTTATTCCTTACAAGGAGTATGTATTGACGTTGCTTCCCCATTTCGAGGAGATAACCTTTGAACATTACCCAAGAGAAGAAAATCAGTTGGCGGACGCGTTAGCTACGATGTCTTCTATGTTCAAAGTCAAGTGGGACAACGAGGCTCCCCGGATCATTATTTGGAAATTGGATGAACCTGCACATTGCTGTGATCTTGAGACTGAAGAGGTAACAGAAAAACCTTGGTATCATAAAGTGAAGAGGTACCTTGAAGCTCAAGAATACCCTGAGTGTGCATCTGTTAATGACAAGAAGTTTATGAGAAGGTTCACGGCAAAGTTCTTCCTCAGCAATGACATTCTTTACAAACGTAACCATGATTCAACCTTACTGCGTTGTGTGGATAAGATTGAAGCAGAAAGGATCATGGCAGAGCTGCATGAAGGTACCTTCGGAACGCATTCCAGTGGACATACCATGGCAAATAAAATCCTACGGGCAGGATATTACTGGTCCACGATGGAAGCCGACTGTTATCAACATTCTCGGACATGTCACAAGTGCCAGATCTATGCTGATAAGGTGCACATTCCTCCAGTTCCTTTGAACTTCTTGACAGCACCTTGGCCTTTTGCAATGTGGGGCATTGATATGATCGGCGAGATCAGACCTACGGCTTCCAACGGGCACTGCTTCATCCTGGTAGCGATTGATTACTTTACGAAGTGGGTCGAAGCAGCTTCCTTTGCCACCGTAACCAAGAACGTCGTGGCACGGTTCATTCGGCACAACCTGATCTGTCGATATGGTGTACCAGAAAGGATCATTACGGATAATGGTACCAATCTTAACAACAAGATGATCACTGAGCTCTGCGAGCAATTCAAAATACAGCACCACAACTCTTCTCCCTATCGGCCGAAGATGAACGGGGCTGTAGAAGCGGCTAATAAGAACATTAAGAAGATTGTGCAGAAGATGACAGTGACCTACAAAGATTGGCACAAGATGTTACCGTTTTCTATTCATGGGTACCGTACCTCAGCACGGACGTCAACAGGGAAACACCCTACTCCTTGGTATACGGCATGGAGGCAGTCCTGCCCATTGAAGTTCAGATACCCTCTCTCCGGATCATGAAGGATGCAGGTTTAAGTGAGGACGACTGGATCCAGACCCGGCTTGATCAATTAAACCTAATCGATGAAAAGAGACTCACTGCTATTTGTCATGTTCAGACGTACCAAAAACGGATGATCAAGGCATTTAACAAGAAAGTCAGACGACAAGAGTATCAAGTTGGGGACCTGGTAATCAAGCGCATCATTCTACCTCAAGGTGATCCCAGGGGCAAATGGACCCCTACGTACGAAGAGCCATTTGTGGTTAAGAACATCTTCTCAGGAGGAGCGATGATTCTAACCACCATGGATGGTGACGACCTTCCTCACCCCGCCAATGCAGACATAGTAAAAAGATACTACGCATGATTAAAGACCCGCTAGGTCGACTGTCCTAGGCAAAAGTAAGGGCTTCCCGGTGAACCAAAAGGGTTCGGGCAAAAATAAGGGATGAAAATAAATAAATAAAATCTGTACACCCGGCAAGTCGAAAACCTGAAAAGGCGACTTGGGCAAAAATGGGTATCCCGGTGGACTGAAAACCCGAAAGGGCGGTCCAGGAAAAAGTTAGGGATAAGCGTAATACTATGTCTCATTGGATCACCCTGCATCCAGACTTTGGTATCAACTATCAGGCTCAGACGGCACCAGTCAATCAGCTTCATCTCCAACTAAGCAACAAAGTGATGAGATGCTTGAAGACATAAAGGCGATAGCAGAGTTGGAACCCAGTGGGATTTTTCACATAGCTGTTTTGTTTCCTTTTCACAAATTGTATAAACTCTATTTTGTTCGGCGGCGTTCTCTTACTAGGACGTCAGCCTCTTGTACAAAAACGCCTATTTACAGGCAAATTTCAAAATCAATACAAGTTCATTTTTCAGACAAATTGCAAATTGTTTTTCCTTTATCTATTTTGCTTTGCAAAGAACGTCCAATGTTCATTTTTGATATATGCATTTGACATTAATCGCTACTCATAAATATTTGCATGCGAAACAAAGGACTAATTACGGGTGACATCGGAAGTAGGGGCAATAAGAATTGTCTAAGCGATCTAGCTGCTCTGCTCACCAGGTACAAAGGTAGATTCAGCTGAAGAATATGGCTAAGATACTTTCACTCCCCGCAGAATAAGGCAGTAATGATAGCTCTCCCCCAGCTGAGACTTGCAACTAGGAACAAATCGGCAATACTCTTCCCAAGCAGAGTTGGTCTACCATCAGCCCTAAAGAAGTTGGGTATCCCCAGTAGATCTTAATATTCCCCAGCGGAGTATACAAATATTCCTCAGCAAGTATCCCCAGTAGATCTTAATATTCCCCAGTGGAGTATACAGATATTCCTCAGCAAGTATCCCCGGCAGTCTTAATATTCCTTAACGAAATATAAGAATGTTCCCCGGCGGAATACAAGATACCCCCGGTGGAGCCATTCCCGAGTGCAGTCTAAAAAGCTTCCCCACCAGAGTTGAATCATCTCCCCAGTAGATTCTGGAAGCTTGTCCCCTGCAGAGTGCAAATGTATCTCCCCAGCCATATTCAGAGGTTATCCCCACCAGAGTCTAACTGGGTTATCCTCAGCAAGTTGCAACGGAAAGATCATCCTCAGCGAAGTTCTTTCTATCCCCAGCGGAGTTCATCGTCAAAATCCCCAATAGAGCTTATCAACGGAATCCTCAGCGGAGTTATCGTTAAAATCTCAGCAAAGCATCTCCTCCCCACAGAGTAATTCCCCGCAGAGTAATCTCTTCATCAAGTTTATGCCCCAACGGAGTTCTTTTCTCCTGTAGGTTTATTCACACAATCATCTTCGTTCATCATCCCTAGCGGAAACGAAGAATTCAACTCTATTCTCCAGCAGCTCCGGGGTTTATTTTCCCCAGCTAAAACATCACATTTTCATACATCATGATACATGCACATACGCATCATATCATGCGATCTCATTTATGTTGAGAACATCATTGCTCGATCCATATCATGCATTGCATATGACTGACCTTTACCTTTCAAGAAAGATGCAGTCAGATTCTCAAATTATATCAATGGAGACAAAACCAGTTAAATCGATTCCAAAAGATTTTTCTGAAGCCAGTCAATGGAGACAAAACCAATTAAATCGATTCCTAAAGATTTTTCTGAAGTCAAAAGTCAAGGGAGACAAAACCAGTTAAATCGATTCCTAAAGATTTTTCTGAAGATCAGTCAATGGAGACAAAATCAGTTAAATTGATTCCTAAAGATTTTTCTGAGGCCAATCAGTCAATGGAGACAAAATCAGTTAAATCGATTCCTAAAGATTTTTCTGAGGCCAACCAGTCAATGGAGACAAACTTAGTTAAATCGCTTCCTAAAGATTTTTCTGAGGCATTCCAGTCAAAGAAGACAAGTCCAGTCAAATCGATTCCTAAAGATTTTTCTGAAGACAACCCGTCAATAGAGACAACACCCGTCAATAGAGACAACACCCGTCAATAGAGGTAACACCCGTCAATAGAGACAACACCCGTCAATAGAGACAACCCGTCAATGAAGACAATCTGTCAACAAAGACAAAACTACCTATCAACAATCTCCAGGTGGCATCTATAAGCCCATCCTCCTATCCATCATCTCTCCAAATGGCATCTGTAAGCCCATTCCCGACATCACTATGCTGATATCACACCATGCAAGTGCAAATTTTTGGGCACTTTAGTGTTCAATCATCTTCCACCTTCGGATCACGAAAGGCACGCAAGCCAATCTACATCCTCAGGTTTAAGAAGATTGAACAAGGGCAACTGTTGTACCCCAAAATTTGCCCTCCCATATCCCTCAAGATTTGTCTTCAAATTGGCTCAAGAGGTAGACAATCAAACCACTTCCTAGGACAGCTGGAATTAGGGTTTTGGTTCTTTCAAGGAATTTGGGATTTTCAATGGTTCAATCAAGTCTCATAGGCCTATATACATCCTCTAGCACCTACATGACAAGTTTCAAGACTCACAGTGCCAATTTACACAGTCAAAAGCCTCATTTGATCTACAGTCAACTGCAAGGGCAAAATGGTCATTTTGCAATCAAAAGTAAGAATTTTTGGTCAACATCTTATTTTGAGCCCATAATCATCATTTGATCAAATCTTGATCAGGATTCATCAAGAATAGCTCAAAAATCATCAAGGTGCAAAAGTTACTATTTTTGGACAGCAGAAAAGTCAACTGTATCTTGACAAGGGCATAACTTTTTCATGGTTTATCAGAAAAATCCCATCCAAAGATCATTTTTAAGAGGATTTAATTTCCTAGAATCCATATTCACACTCCAAGATCAAGAAATGCTCTCACAAAAATTTACCAATTTTTACATTATAGGTCAATTTCAAAAGTCAACAAAAGTACACTTTGAGTCAAAGGCCATAACTTGAGATTGGTAAATCCAAATGACATGGGACCAAAGTAATTGGTTAGAGGACTTCAAGATCTTTCCAAAATGTCCAAGAACATGGTCATATGATCAAAATTGAGCAAGTTGTGCATTGGAGAAGTTGGGGAATTTTCATGAATTTGCAAAAGTCAACTTTGCTCAAAACACCTTCTTTTTGCTAATGGGCCTCAAATCTCTTCTTGAAACTTCACCCATGACCTATGCACGACCCATCAAGATTAATTGGATTTATTTTCTTATTTTTATTGATTAATTGGATTTTTAATTAATATTAATCCATTTAATTAATTTAAATCATAAGAAAATACAAGATTTGATTTTTAAATCTTTTTGTGAAGCAAATATGACCTAAACATGCTGGAAAATTCGTGCACAAGTCAAAGATACAAAAAAAATCCAAATTTGGCAAAATTGTTCAATCATGAAAAATCAAGAATATTTGATTTTCAATCAAAGATTTAAACTTCAATGCACATGGATTGGATCCAAAACTTTGACCTAATTTGTTTCCCTTATACATAAGCAAGCTAACCATACCCTAGCACACGATTGAAAGCTGCAGAAAAGACCCTATCAAATTCAAGAATTTCCAAGAAAATTAAAAACTTGTTCTTGCATTCTAGGTCGATTCAAGGGTTTTTGTTCATTCAAATACATTGCAGGAGGTCCCAGGAGTGTGTTGCAATCAAACTCAGGCATTAAAGCTCAAAGAATCGTCACATACAGTCCCACGGTTTGCACTTTTGATTCAAAACTATATATCCTAATTCATGCGCATTTAACATGTTTTTGTGATTGTTTTGCATTGCTAGAGACCATACGAAGCTAATGGCGTAATTGAATTGAATTATAATGCCCTGAATCGAAAGATACCGTGACTGAATTTCTAGGGTTCTTGAGCTTTTAAATGGGGCTTTTCAATCCAGGAAAAATTGGGACTAGTGAGATACATGACTGAAATCGTGAGACCAAGACGAACACAACCCACACCTCGCAAAACATTTATATTCACTGTGCTTCTAATCGCTATTTTTCCTTGCAGGAAGTAGTGGGGGTTAAAAACCCCCGCTATCTGATTCTAATTGTGCAGAAAAAAGGTTGAAGACGATGATGTGTTGACATCCCATTGGCCAATTTGAAAAGCGCGCGTTATTTTTTTTATTTACAGTATATTGATTGGTTTTATATATAATAATTGCCACTTATTTCAATAACAAGTAAAGCAGCATAGTGGAGTGGTTGGTGCGTTGGCCTGGAAGCATTGGGACCTAGGTTCGAATCCCAGGTCTCCCAAACGTTTATTTAATTTTTCTCTTCAGGTATTCCCATGCTATGCCCAGGAGATGTTCTACCATATGTCTCAAGTTTCCAAGCGCCAGATGGCCAGCAAATTAGATCCAATGGACATGAGTGGGAGATCATCATACTCCCCAGTCAACAGGCGTGTGGATAATCACCAAAGTCAACGTGGCTGAAATGCTAGTGGGCCTAGAAATTGCCAAAGATACCTCCAGAATTAGGCACAACACCCCCTTCAAGTTTATTTCTTTTCTTTTCTTTTTTATTTCTTTCATTTAATTATTTTTTATAATTATTATTTTAACTAACCAATTAATATTTATTTTCATAATAAAATTCAGAAAACATAAAAATATAATATTTTTATCTATTAAATTTAATTAGTTATTTTTTTGTAAATAAATATTAACATAATCAATTTAGTTTTAATTAGGTTAATTCTAACTTTTTTGCAATAATTTAAAATCAATGTAGAATTAGGGTTTTTAATAACTTTTGACCACCTTTTATTTTTTCCCTTAAAAAACATAAAAAACTCAAAAAAACATCTTTCTTTTATTTAATTAATTAATTAGTCTAGGTTTAATTTAATTAAATGCAAAATGATAAAAAATCTCTTTCTTTCTCAAAAAAGGGTCAAAACCCTAAAAACTCCCGATTCAATTTTTCTCGCGCGTGTGATTATTACTTTATTCATGTTTTGATCCATATAATTGTATTTGCTCTGAGGATGTAATAGCTTTAATTAGGACTTTTTTATTGCTTTCATTTAATTTCCGCAATTTACTTTTTCAAGGGTTTGTTTTTGGCGATGTAAATACCCGACGCCTTGTAATAGCTTAGTTTTATTTTCCGCAACTATTAACTGCTAGATGTATGCTAACTAGGCTATGCATGACAAGATCTCTCTTAAATTAAAATCAATCGTAGCTCACCATAACATGTACAAAGATAACATAACTGAAACCTGATGCACTCGCACATGCCACTCTTAGGGTACGCCTCACTTGGTTGCCTCGACGTGGTCATTGAGTATAGGGTGTTTTAGAGGTCTCCCTCCTGTCTAAAGATCAAAGTTGCCTCGAAACGGTTGCCTCGATAAAAAATGATCTAGGACATTAGGGTTACCGCTAAGGCGTCCTACCATTGCTTTAGTGACCACATGTCCCATTAAACGAATTGACCCGAAAACTCCAACGACGGTGCTACCTACTTCTCAATAGTGGGATAGTACTGTCTAAAGGACATTTACACAGCTTAATTTCTTTTGAGTAGGTAGAGGTTCTCAGGTACTTGCTCCTTTTAAAACAAAACAAAACTTTTCGCACTTACACCTTTCAAAACAAAAACTCCTTTCAAACCCACAAACACAAAGAAAAGCAAATTTTGAAAACACTTTGAGCAAGTACCTAAGAGCCCGCGGATAACCACGGATAGAAAGGGTGCTAACACCTTCCCTTTCTATAATCTACCTCCCGAACCCGAGAAACATCTCGAAAAGGAATTTTGCTGTGCTTTTGTCCTTTCCTTGTTGGAGAAAATAAAAGACGGTGGCGACTCTTGCTTACCGCCACATTTTGCAAAACGCAAACGCGAACCAGCATTCCAAAAACAGTCAGTTCTATTCCCACCGATCACAACAACATATCAGTGTGCCATGGTTGCTTTGTTTCATGACATGATCCATCATGAGATTGAAGTATACGTCGACGATATGATTGAGAGGTCCCAAACTGAGGAGGAACACCTTGACCATCTACAGAAGCTGTTTGACCGGTTGAAGCTGTACAAACTGAGGTTGAACTCGAACAAGTGCACCTTTGGGGTGAGGTCTGGCAAACTGCTAGGTTTCATCGTGAGTGACAAAGGTATTCAAGTGGACCCTGCCAAGGTGAAAGCCATACAAGAGATGCCAGCTCCCAAGACGGAGAAAGAAGTCAGAGGCTTTCTAGGACGACTAATTATATTGCCCGATTCATCTCGCATCTAACTGCTACTTGTGAGCCCATCTTCAAGCTGCTGAAGAAAGATCAAGTGGTACGTTGGAACGATGAATGCCAGGTCGCTTTTGAAAGAATCAAAGAGTACCTCCAGGAGCCACCCATCCTAATTCCACCAGTGGAAGGGAGACCTCTGATCCTATAGTTGACAGTACTTGACAATTCAATGGGGTGTGTGCTGGGGCAGCATGACGAGTCTGGCCGAAAAGAGTATGTTATTTATTACCTTAGCAAAAAGTTTATCGACTGTGAGACCCGATACTCACTGCTTGAGAAAACTTGATGTGCTTTGGCATGGGCTGCTCGCCGGCTGAGACAGTATATGCTGACTCACACTACTCTGTTGATTTCGAAGATGGATCCAATCAAGTATATCTTCGAAAAGCCTGCCTTGTCCGGAAGAATAAAAAGATGGCAGATGATCTTGACTGAGTATGAAATCCAGTACACAACTCAAAAAGCAATCAAGGGAAGTGTATTGGCAGACCATCTGGCACATCAGGCAGTGGATGATTACCATTCTATGAACTTTGAATTCCCTGACGAGAATATCATGATAGTGACTGATTGTGAGACACCTGGACCGGATGAAGGACCTGAAGAGGGATCCCGATGGTCTATGTACTTTGATGGAGCTTCAAACGCTTTGGGTAATGGCATTGGCGTGGTGATCATATCTCCTAAAGGCTCTCATACTCCGTTTACCGCCCGATTATGTTTCAACTGCACCAACAATATGGCGGAATATGAAGCCTACATCATGGGTCTTCGAGCAGCAATTGACCTAAGGATTAAGTTTATGAGTTTCTTCGGAGATTCCGCTCTCGTGATCAGTCAGATCAAAGGAGAGTGGGATATGAAACACCCAAATCTTATTCCTTACAAGGAGTATGTGTTGACGTTGCTTCCCCACTTTGAGGAGATAACCTTTGAACACTTCCCGAGAGAAGAGAATCAGTTGGCGGACGCGTTAGCTACGATGTCTTCAATGTTCAAAGTCAAATGGGACAACGAGGCCCCCCGGATCATTATTTGGAAATTGGATGAACCTGCACATTGTTGTGATCTTGAGACTGAAGAGGTAACAGAAAAGCCCTGGTATCATGAGGTGAAGAGATACCTTGAAGCTCAGGAGTACCCCGAGGGTGCATCTGTTAATGACAAGAAATTTCTGAGGAGATTCGCGGCGAAGTTCTTCATCAGCAATGACATTCTTTACAAGTGTAACCATGATTCAACCTTACTGCGTTGTGTGGATAAGACTGAAGCAGAAGCGATCATGGCAGAGCTGTATGAAGGTACCTTCGGAACTCATTCCTGTGGACATACCATGGCAAATAAAATCCTCTGGGAAGGATATTACTGGTCCACAATGGAGGCCGACTGTTATCAGCATTCTCGGACATGTCACAAGTGCCAGGTCTATGCTGATAAGGTGCATATTCCTCCAGTTCCTCTGAATGTTTTGACAACACCTTGGCCTTTTGCAATGTGGGGAATTGATATGATTGGCGAGATCAGACCTACGGCATCCAACGGGCATCGTTTCATCCTGGTAGCGATTGATTACTTTACGAAGTGGGTTGAAGCAGCTTCCTTTGCTATCGTAACCAAGAACGTCATGGCACGGTTCATTCGGCACAACCTGATCTGTCGGTACGGTGTACCGGAGAGGATCATTACGGACAATGGTACCAATCTTAATAACAAGATGATCACTGAGCTCTACGAACAATTCAAAATACAGCACCATAACTCTTCTCCCTACCGGCCGAAGATGAATGGGGTTGTCGAAGCGGCAAATAAGAACATTAAGAAGATTGTGTAGAAGATGACAATGACTTACAAAGACTGGCACGAGATGTTACCATTTGCTCTTCATGGGTACCGTACCTCAGCACAAACGTCAACAGGGACAACACCTAATTCCTTGGTTTATGGTATGGAGGCAGTGTTGCCTATTGAAGTTCAGATACCCTCTCTTCGGATCTTGAAGGATGCAGGTTTGAGCGAAGACGACTGGATCCAGAACCGACTTGATCAATTGAATCTAATCGACGAAAAGAGACTTACTGCTATTTGTCATGGTCAGACATACCAAAAACGAATGATCAAGGCATTTAACAAGAAAGTCAGAC
Source organism: Vicia faba (assembly GCA_948472305.1). NCBI lineage: Eukaryota > Viridiplantae > Streptophyta > Magnoliopsida > Fabales > Fabaceae > Vicia > Vicia faba. The sequence continues at coordinate 300,520,722 of OX451741.1, forward strand.
GACAAGAGTATCAAGTTGGGGACCTGGTAATCAAGCGCATTATTCTACCTCAAGGTGATCCCAGGGGAAAATGGACCCCTACTTACGAAGGGCCATTTGTGGTTAAGAACATCTTCTCAGGAGGAGTGATGATTCTAACCACCATGGATGGTGACGACCTTCCTCACCCCGTCAATGCAAACATAGTAAAAAGATACTACGCATAATCAAAGACCCGCTAGGTTGACTGGCCTAGGCAAAAATAAGGGCTTCCCGGCGAACCAAAAGGGTTCGGGAAAAAATAAGGGATGAAAATAAAATAAAAAATCTGTACACCCGGCAAGTCGAAAACCTGAAAAGGCGGCTTGGGCAAAAATGGGTATCCCGGTGGACTGAAAACCCGAAAGGGCGGTCCAGGCAAAAGTTAGGGATTAAAGCGTAACACTATGTCTTATTGGATCACCTCGCATCCGGACTTTGGTATCAACTATCAGGCTCGGACGACACCAGTCAATCAGATTCATCTTCAACTAAGCAGCAAAGTGATGAGATGCTTGAAGATATAAAGGCAATAGCAGAGCTGGAACCCAGTGGGACTATTCACATAGTTGTTTTGTTCCCTTTTCACAAATTGTATAAATTCTATTGGTTCGGCGGAGTTCTCTTACTAGGACGTCAACCTCTTGTACAAAACGCCTATTTACAGGCCAAACTTCAAAATCAATACAAATTCATTCTCAGACAAATTTCAAACTGTTTTTCCTTTATTTGTTTTGTTTTGCAAAGAACGTCCAATGTTCATTTTTGATATATGCATCTGACATTAATTGCTACTCATAAATATTTACATGCGAAACAAAGGACAAATTACGAGTGATATTAGAAGTAGGGGCAATAAGAATTGTCTGAGCGGTCTAGTTGCTCTGTCCACCAGGTAGCAAGGTATATATTCAGCTGAAGAATATGGCCAAGATACTTCCACTTCCCGGAAAGTAAGACAGTAATGATAGCTCTCTCAGCTGAGACTTGCAACTATGAACAAATCAGCAATACTCTCCCCAAGTGGAGTTGGTCTACCATCAGCCCTAAAAAGGTTGGGTATCCCCACAAGAGTCTAACTGGGTCATCCTCGGTGAGTTGCAACTGAAAGATCATCCCCAGCGGAGTTCATCATCAAAATCCCCAACAGATCTTATCAACGGCATCCCCAGCGGAGTTTATCATTAAAATCTCAGCAAAGTATCTCTTCCCCACAGAGTAATTCCCCGCAGAGTAATCTCTTCACCAGTCTATTCCCCAACAGAGTCATCCTCTCCTGCAGGTTTATTCTTGCAATCATCTTCGTTCATCATCCCCAGTGGAAACGAAGAATTCAATCCTACTCTCCAGCAGCCATTCAGGATTTATTTTCTCCAACTAAAACATCACATTTCCATGCATCATGATACATGCATATACGCATCATACCACACAATCTCATTTATGTTGAGAACATCATTGCTTGATCCATATCATGCATTGCATATGACTGACCTTTATCTTTCAGGAAAGATGCAGTTAAATTCTCAAATTTGTCAATAGAGACAAAATCAGTTAAATCGATTCCTAAAGATTTTTCTGAGACGAAGCCTGTCAATGGAGACAAAATCAGTTAAATCGATTCCTAAAGATTTTTCTGAGACGAAGCCTGTCAATGGAGACAAAATCAGTTAAATCGATTCCTAAAGATTTTTCTGAGGCGAAGCCAGTCAATGGAGGCAAAATCAGTTAAATCGATTCCTAAAGATTTTTCTGAGGCGAAGTCAGTCAATGGAGACAACCTGTCAATAGAGATAACCTGTCAATAGAGACAACCGGTCAATGGAAACAACCCGTCAATGGATACAACCTGTCAATGGAGACAACCCGTCAATGGAGACAACCTGTCAATAGAGACAACCTGTCAATGGAGACAACCCGTCAACAAAGACAAAAACACCTACCAACAATCTCCAAATGGCATCTGTAAGCCCATTCCCAACATCACAATACCTATAGCAAGCCAGGAAAACTATCTTTCTTTCTCAGGTCAGAGATTAATACCTGAAACCAGCCAGGACAACTATCTACTCGACCAGCTCAAACGATTCAACAATCACTTTTGGATGGCATCTTTAAGCCCATCTCCAACAACTTTCTATCACAATCTCCAAATGGCGGCTGTAAGCCCATTCCCGACATCACAATGCTGATACTACACCAGGCGAGTGCAAATTTTTGGGCACTCTAGTGTTCAATTATCTTCCACCTTCGGATCACGAAAGGCTCGAAAGCCAATCTATATCCTCAGGTTTAAGAAAATTGAACAGGGGCAACTGTTGTACCCCAAAATTTTCCCTGTCATTCCTCAAGACAATTTTCACAAAGGATTCCAAAAATTCAAGCTTATACAAATATATTTGGATTTTTCAGCATTAAGATTAAAGAGGAAATTGCTAAAAAAGGCAAAACACATAAAAATATTATTTTGACAAAAATTGGAGAAAATACAAGTGTTCTTCGTTTTAGCTCTTTCGATTGGCCTTTAGGCCTCTTTCAATCAGCACTCTTCGATTGACTCTTGGCCTCCTTCGATTGCTCAAAATAGATGCTAGCGTGCCTCTTTCGCATGGGCGTGTGACTTCTTGTTACAGGTTTCGTTTGTGACTTTTGCTGCCTACATTGCTTGCCTTGAAAACCATGTCTGCTGGCCACAAGTGCCCCCTGCAAGGCAAAAAACCCTCTTGATGATGTCCTTCGATCCAGGAGGAAAAAGCCTCTCTTTTGCCCTCTTTCGATCACACATCCTGCCCTTGCACGCCTTTTTCGTTTGGGGGAGTGACTTCTCCAACGTTGCAAGCTTCGATTGAGCCTTCCATCCCTGGCACACATCTTTCGCTTGAGGGTGTGAATCCTTGGGCACAAGTGTTTCGTCATTCTTTCGTTTGGCCATATGGCCCCTTTGTGGGTAAATTTGAGTGGGAAGGATTTTCTGTTAGAAATAGCCTGTTCCAAGCATACAAACTCTTCACTATGTCATTGCCTCAGGAGAAGAAAGCATCTGGGTGGTGCATTCGAATAGTTTTGTCAGGCATGTTTGGATGTCCCCAATCGAAGGACATATATTACTGATCCATCCCAAGAGCATTAATTTGGCCCATTTGAAGGATTGTCTAGGGAAGTCATTCGAACGTCACTTCGATTGAAAAAAGGAGATGTTTACTAAAAGTCTGGTCGAAAGGTGAGGTCAGGGAGTCAAAACAAAAGGATGAGAGGCCAAAGGCATTTGTTGACTAAGTCTCATGCGCTGCCAGGCTAGGGCCTGATTCACTGGCCATAAAACGCCAGAACTGCTGTACAGTAGTCTTGAGACACTGCCCAATTCCTTGCACCAAAATGGCAATAAAACACTGTCCCTCGAAAGCTACAAATACAGCATACCCCTTCTGTTTGATTTTTTTTGTTTTCCCTCTCAAAGCATCAGCCAAGCCACATCTTTATTTTTTTAACTCCCAAACCTTTTCTCTATAAATAGAGGAACCATTGACAAAGAAAAGGGCCAGATTTTTGACTAAGAGAGAAAATCGTAAAAAATATTCAAGCAAGAAAACTCTAGCGAAAATTCTCAAAAACTCTCAGACCCCTCCCAACGTTTTATTCCTAACACTCTTAAGAAAAACTCAGACCCTTCATACAGTGGTGAATCCTTCGATTCACTCTCCAACAGCCAGATAACCAGCCTTCGATTTATCCTTTAGACTGTTATATAATAACCTTCCATTCACTCACCACTATAAAACTCCCTCCCTCGATTCAGTGACTGTTCAAGCAAGGTGGTGATTGAACTATCCTCAGGAAGACCCCAACGAACTTCCATTCATCACCAAGGAAGTCACTTGCAGTTTCCTTTGATTTAAGCTCTTCAAGAGGTAAGTTCACTCTAAACTCAGAATCATTTCACGTTTATATCATGTGTGCATACCAATAAAAAATGTAGATATTTCATCTAGGGAGTTTGACCATGTTTCAATCTTCGATCCTGAATGCCTATATGTTGAAAGTTTGGACCCTACCTGTTTAGACTTCGGACTTTTGAGACCCGTTAATCTTGTGCTAACCCACAGCCTGTAGATTTGAAAGTTACATTTGAGTGTTGTGTTTTAAAAGTTTAGAACAGGTTCTCTGTATCCTTCTATTGGCTAAGTATTCAAGCCTTTCGAATCTCAACCTAAGGGCCTAGCACTCCTGCAGTCGAAGGAAGCAGCAAGGAGCCTGAGGTAAAGAGTGTACTTCACGTGGACCCCAGGCCTCAAACGAAAGAAGTAGCCAGGAGGACATCCACACTGACTGCCAGGTCTCAATCGAAAGAAGCAGGAGAAGGGTGAAATCGAAAGACACGACCTTACTGACTCCAGGCCCAAATAGAAGGAAGTCAGGAAGGGCAGAATCGAAGGGTGTCTCTGCCCAGATCGAAAGGATCATTTTTATTCCTTTTATTTTTGTTTTGTCTTTACATTTCTTGCTCTTCAATATGGTTGTAATAGCGTAGGATTTATTTTCTGCATTTTCATTACTCTCGCACAAATGCTAGTAATTAGGATGTATGGAAAGATGAAAACAACAAGTAGACAACCCATAATCAAAGACTAAATGCATGCAAATCAAACACATTATGCACACAAACACCCCTTAGGGTAATTCCACTTGTTGCCTCGGAAAATGCAATCATGTCCCTCGAGTATGAGACTTTCTAGAAATTGTCCCTTCGATAAACAAAGATCGTAGTCCCTCGATGACCCTCGATGTTTCCTTCGATAAAACGATCTCGTCCCTTACGAAATTGCTAGAGCGTCTCACAAGTTGCCTTCAATGATTGCATACGATGACCCGCGCTTGTCCCATAAACATCCTAACGCAAGTTTGTTCACCAAATACAATGGTGAAACAACACTGTTAAAAGGGTTAAAAAGCATAAGGAAGATCTTTGAGTAAAATAGGGTAGATAGCTCTTAGTTACTTGATCAAACTTGCAAAACATCCTTGCCATTTTTCAAAACACACTCCACAACACAACTTCAAAAACATTTTCAAAACCACACACACAAAGCACCATTTCAAACAATTGAAAAGCAAAGGCAAGTGATCTAAGCAAGTAACTAAGAGCCCGTGGATAACCATGGATAGAAAGGGTGTTAATACCTTCCCTTTCTGTAATCTACTCCCCGAACTCAAAAACACCTCAAAGGTCTTTCCTGTGCTTTTTGACCTTTCCTTAGGATAAAATAAAAAGTCGGTGGCGACTCTTGCTAAACCGAACATTTGCGAACACAAACGCAAAAACCAATTCAGTTCTCCCACCGTATCACACACTGCCAGGCTATGTTTCAACTGTACCAACAACATGGATGAGTATGAAGCATGTATCATGGGTCTCAAAGCTGCAATCAATTTGAGGATCAAGTTCTTAAGCGTGTTTGGAGACTCAGCTTTGGTAATCAGCCAAATCAAAGGAGAATGGGACACGAAGAATCTTAATCTCATCCCGTACAGAGAGCATGTGTTAACATTAATCCCATACTTCAAAGAAATCGCCTTTGAGCATTTTCCACGAGAGGAAAATCAAGTAGCAGACGCGCTAGATACTATGTCATCCATGTTCAAGGTCAGGTGGGATAATGAAGATCCTCAGATCACTATTGAGAGGATGGATGAGGCAGCATACTATCCCGAGATTGGTACTGAAGGAATAATGGATAAGCCTTGGTTCCATGAAGTCAAAAGATATCTCGAAGCCCAAGAATACCTTGAGGGAGCTTCGGTCAATGATAAGAAGTTCCTAAGAAGATTCTCTGCTAAGTTCTTCCTCAGTAACGAGATCCTTTACAAGCGCAATCACGACTCTACCTTACTTTGGTATGTAGATAAGAGTGAGGCAGAAAGGATTATGGTTGATTTACACGAAGGTACCTTTGGCACCCACTCTAGTGGGCACTCAATGGCTAAAAAGATCCTATGGGCAGGATACTACTGGTCCACCATGGAGGCATACTGTTATCAGCATTCGCAAACTTGTCACAAGTGCCAGATATATGCTGATAAGGTGCATGTGCCTCCGGTTCCTTTAAATGTCTTGACTGCTCCTTGGCCATTCGTAATGTGGGGCATCTACATGATTGGAGAAATCAGGCCTACAACTTCTAATGGACACCGCTTCATCCTGGTTGACATTGATTATTTTACAAAGTGGGTCGAGGTAGCTTCATTTGATTATGTTACCAAGAACATTGTGGCCCGATTCATCAAACATAACATTATTTGTCGGTACGGTATCCCAGAAAGAATCATTACAGATAATGGTACCAATATCAACAACACTATGATCACCGAGCTCTGTATGCAATTCAAAATCCAGCATCATAACTCTTCTCCCTATCGGCTAAAGATGAATGGCACTGTTGAAGCCGCTAACAAAAATATCAAGAAAATCATACAGAAGATGACGGTGATATACAAAGACTGACACGAGATGTTACCATTTGCTCTTCATGGTTACCGCACCATAATGCGCACATCAACAGGGGAAACTCCTTTCTCTTTGGTATATGGTATGGAAGTTGTCCTACCCATTGAAGTCTCGATCCCTTCTTTTAGAATCATGAAGGATGCAAGTTTGAATGAAGACGAGTGGGTTCAGAATCGACTTGACCAATTAAACCTGATTGATGAGAAGAGGCTCGCAGGTGTCAGTCACGGTCAGATGTATCAAAAACGTATGATCAAAGCTTTTAATAAGAAGGTCAGACGTTAGGAATATCGGGTTGGTGATCTGGTAATCAAGCGCATTATATTGTCGCAAGGTGATCCCAGGGGCAAATGGACTCCCACATACGAAAGACCATTTGTGATTAAGAACATATTTTCTGGTGGAGCCATGATCTTAACCACTATGGACGGTGATGACCTTCCTCACCCTGTGAACGCGGACATAGTTAAAAGATACTACGCATAAACAAAGACCCGCTAGGTCGACTGGCCTAGGCAAAAACTAGGGCATCCCAACGAACCAAAAGAGTTTGGGCAAAAATTAGAGATATACATAAAAAAACATGTACACCCAGCAAGTCAAAAACCTGTAAAGGCGACTTGGGCAAAAAAGGGTATCCCGGTGGACTGAAAACCCGAAAAGGCGGTCCAGGAAAAAGTTATGGATTTAAAGCATATAACTCTGTCCCTTGGATCACCTTACAGCCAATCTTCAGTATCAACTATCAAGCTCAAGCGGTACTAATAAATCAATCGGCTTCAGACAAGCAGTAAAAGAGATGAGACACTCAAAGATATAAAGGCAATAGCAGAATGGGAACCCAATGAGATTATTTCACATAGTTGTTTTTCTTTGTATACTATTTTTGTATGACTTTCATTCTTACGAAGACTTTCTCTTACTAGGATGCCCATCTCCTTGTATAAAAACGCTTATTTCAAGTTAATACAAAACTATTCCTTTGAAAGTGCAAAACTTCTGTTTTTATTTTTCTGTCTTGTGTGCAAAAACGTCCAGTGATTATTTTTGAACATATGCATTTGAATGTGATTACTTCTTATAAATATGCACATAAAAACATAAAGACAATTGCTAATGAATTTTAAAAATGGGACAATATTTATTGGCCATCCACAAAATCCCCGCAGATGTTTTCCCCGATAGATACCTTCTCCAGAAGGTACAGAGGCATGGACATCCTACTACAAAGGTCTCTGCCACATTCTCAGTATGCAGCCTAAAAGTGCCAGGTTCTCATATCCCCAACAGAGCAAGAATCTCCAATTATTACTCCAACAAAAAATTCCCAGTGAAGTCGCCAAGCTTCTCGGGATTCCCCAACAGGATTTCAACAAAATCCCCAAGCAGCTTACAGAGTTCACCTTCCGCAACAGAGTTTTATAAATCTCAAGTAGTTTATAAAGCCTTATCCCCGATAGAGTTTATTTATCTAGCTACGGAAGTTCGTCCCCCGGCAGGGTTTATTTCTCCAAATTGGTGAAATCTTCCAACAGAACTCTTCCTCCCAGCAAAGTCATTCTCAGGCAAAAGTCGAAGATTCCCAGTAGAGAAAGGGAATCCCCAGCAAAACTATCTCCATTCATTATCCCCAATGGAAATTGAAGAATCACTTTCTTCACTCACCAACAGCAGTCCGAGATTCAACTTCTCGGTGCTCTTCAACAGCAGTCAGGGATTTTATATACTTCGCAACAGCATTACATATTCATACATCATTGCATGTGCATACAAATACATATATCACAATCTCATTTATTTTGATAGCATCAAGCAATTCATACATCATGACATCGCATGAAACTGACTTTACCTTCCAGGTTAAATTATCAAAAAGACAAACATTATCAACTTATGCAGCAGGCAACAGATTAATTCCTGAAACCAGACGGGGAAAAAATCTATGTGCCTGACATTTTCAAGTTCCAGATTAATACCTGTAACAAGCCAGGACAACTATCTGTGGACGACTGATGGTAGATTAATACATGTAACAAGCTAGGAAAACTATCTACACGAGCAGATTGAAGATTAATACCTGAAACCATACGGGAAAACCATATTTCGCTTAGGTTAGAGATTAATACCTGTAACAAGCCAGGATAACCATCTCAACGACTGATAAAAACCAAGTTCCATATTAATACCTGAAACCAACCAGGAGAACTATTTGTGGACGACCAACTATGAATTAACACTTGTAACCAGCCAGGAGAACTATCTACATAAAGAGATCGAAGATTAATACCTGTAACGAGCCAGGACAACTATCTCAACGACCACCAATTTTCAAATTCCAAATTAATACCTGAAACCAGACATGACAACTATTTGCGAACAACTGATTTGTAGATTAATACCTGGAACCAGACAGGAAAACTATCTATACGACCAGACGAAGAATCTTACACGGGTTCCTTCTCAAATATCTCCGGGTGCAGACTAACACGGACTCATCTTGAAACATCCCTACACAGGCTCTTTCTAATACATTTTCAGGTAACGGTTAATTCCATTATCCCTAGCAAGTTACTGTGAAGTCTGGACTTCAACCAGAAAACAGTAAACTTCCATCTCTCCAGTACAGAGATAACTCTTCAGCAGAGCCTTGGACACCTGAAGTTCCTAAACTCTATTCCCCACAGAGTTTTCCTCAAGCAGGAGAACAGCAAAAACCCATATTCCCCAGCGGACTCCTCCTCAGACAGCAGGAACAGGAACCCCCAAAGGGACCATTTATGAAATCAGCATCTACTTTGGATGACATCTTTAAGCCCATCTCCGACGACTCTCTGTCATCTTCTCCAAATGACATCTATAAGCCCATTCCCGACATCATCAACCATCAGTATTACTTCATGCGATTGCAAATTTCTGGGCACTCTAGTGTTCAATCATCTTCCACCTTCAGATCACGAAAGGCAGACAAGTCAATCTAAATCCTCAGGTTTAAGAAGATTGAACACCTTTGTCTCGCATAGGTCAACAATCTAGTAAACACAAACATAAACATAATAGAAATAATAATAATAATAATAATAATAATAATAATAATAATAATAATAATAATAATAATAATAATAATAATAATAATTAATTAGTCGTCTACCCGTGCGATACACAGACATACATTTATTAAATTATTTATTTATAAATAATATATTTTAAATTAATTTAGAATATAAATTATATGAAAGATTTTTATATTAATGTGTTTTTATATATAAAAATTAGAAGGAAAAAAATTAAATAGGTTGTATCTTTTAAAAATAACCATGTATATTTTTACGTTATTAATAAAATGAGTGAAAAATGAAACAATAACATTAATAAAATTTACGAAAAGTGAAAATAATAATAAAAATAATATTAATCTTATATAAAAATATTTTGCATAAAAAAATTAAATAGTAATATATCAATATATCTTTTATAAAATGAATAAATTAAATATTCAAAATTAGAATGCATAAACAAAATTCACTACTGATCAAAAATAAAATAAAATAACAAAAAGTATAAAATATGTCAAAAATTATTTAAATACTTTTAAATTTAATAATTAATATAAATAAATATTATTCCAAAAATGCAGGTTACATAAAACACTTTTTGTCCATCATCTATTTGTTATAATGCTATTTGAGTACTTCACGAAATAATAGCATAAGAGAATATATTGGACAATTCTATTTATATAATTTAAATATTAATAATTAAATAATATGAAAAGTACAATAATTATTTATCAAACTAATATTTGTTGAAAATCCACTAAAATCTACGATGAATTTCTATCAATCTTGATAAACAATATTGTTATCACCATACAATGATAATGAAAAAAAATTAAAGAAGAAAAGAGATTTTGAGTTTCTGCATAGTTTCTTCTACCCACAAACTGTGGATAAATTTTTTATTCACTTGCAAATGTAAATTCTGTGAATATTCAATATGTTATAAAATAGGAGATACTCTCTCTATTTATAATGAGCTAGCTTACTCCATAAACCAAAATACCCATAATAATAAAAGCCCAAAATAGCAATTTAACCTAATTCAATTATACTTACTAAAATAGATCTAGTCGAAATTCTGTCTAGCAAACTGCTTAGACATTTCGACACAACATAACTCGACACACTAAGCTTCGACACAACCTTGTGTCGAGCAACATACTGCTTTTGACACAAGGAATTACACTTTCAACACACCACCTAATTCATTGTGTCTAAGCTATCTATATTCATCATAACTCTTAGTTTTCTGAATACTTTGACATGCGCACCCTTCGTCATGATGTTTTCAATCTGATTCTCAGTTCTGCAGTGTTCCAAGTTCATCTTCCCATCTGCTACCTGCTCTCAAAGATAGTGAAACCTCATTTCGATGTGCTTGCTTCGACCATGTGCTATCGGGTTTTTCTCCAGCTTGATAGGTGACATGATGTCGATCTTTATGGTAATTGCTCCATGATCTTCCCCTGTGATTTCTTCTACCAAGTTCACTATCCATGTTGCTTGACATGCACAAAGAGAAGCAGCTATGTACTCTACTTTGCACGATGATAATGTCATTACTTATTCCTTTCTCGAACTCCAAGCAACTGGAACATCACCTAGCATAAACACATATCCTGATGTGAATTTTTGATCCTCGACATCACTACACCAACTTGAATCAATGTACTCTACTAACTTGCATTCATTTCCTTTATCAGCTGCGAAAAACAGAATGCCATAGTCGAGATTTCCTTTCAGATACTTTAGTATCCTCTTCGTCGCTGCTACATGTGATACTTTTGACTTCTGCATGAATCTACTTACCATGCCCACACTTTATTCTAAGTCATACCTCGTGTGACAAAGATATCTTAATGACCCAATAAGTCTTCTATATTAGGTTGGATTGAAATCATCTTCATCTGCATCTTTTGGCAGTTTCAGTCTTGGTTCTGCAGGTTTCAAAGTCGAGTTGCATTCTTCCATTTCAAATCTTTTGAGAATTTCTCCTGCATATCTTATTTGATACATCATCAATCCTCTACCACTCTTGTAGAATTTGATGCCAAGGTAATATGAAATGTCGCTCAGATCTGACATTTCAAATTCCTTACCGAGATCACCTTTGAAGTCTTCGATCTCCTTATTGCAGCTACATGTTCCTTAAGCTCATCTTCTGTCCAATCTCATTCCTTAAGCTCATCTATGATCGTGTCTCTATTGATCACAATCTTCTTATTCACTGGGTCAAACAACTTGTAACTTCTTGTCGAATGATATCCTACTAGGATCATCTGACTCGACTTGTCATTAAGTTTTCTTCTCAACTGATCTGGAACATGTCTATGTGCAATAGATCTAAATACCTTTAGATGACTCAAGCTAGGCTTCACACCAAAACAACATTCTTCTATAGTAATTCCTTTTATCTTCTTCGTCGAACATCTGTTCAAAATGTATGTTTTTGGAGACACCTTCACCCCAAAACTCTTTAGATAAATGATTTCCTTTCAACATATTTCTCACCATATTCATTATGGTTCGATTCTTTCTTTCTGCAGAAGCATTTTAAGAATTCTCTCAATTTTTAGGAGTGCTTGGGCTTGATCAAAATACCATTCACCAGTTTAGAAGAGACTCCAAAGCCTGCAGTTATTTCTAAAGCCTTATATTTGAAGAGATCCGACATTGTGACAAATTGGGAGACAAGAAGTGGAGTTAAGGGTTTCTTAGCCAAATTTCTATTGGAGAAGGCTCGTTTGTTCTGGGAAGATATGGATTTTCAAGCTTTTGAGGATGTCTTGGCCCTTCTAATCTATGATTTGGTTCTATTTCCCAATCCGGACCAACTCATAGATGAGAATGCCACCAAGGTTTTTCTCTCTCGTAATCCCGTACCTACTTTGCTTGGAGAGATTCTACATTGTTTCCACACTCACACCATGAAGAAAATGGGTACTCTTTTGTGTTTCATTCCATTACTGTCTAGGTGGTTTATTTCGCACCTACCTCGAATAACATTGAAGAATGAGCAAGGATTGACATGGTTTCAAAGGATGATGTCACTCTCGCACTCGGATATCCATTGGTGTTCTCGATCTTTGGAGGATATTACCACCATTGACCATTGTGTGGAGTTCCGTAATGTCCCAATCTTAGTCATTAGGGGAGGTATCACATATAACCCATTTGTTGCATTATGGAAGTTTGGGTATGCACGAAGAGATGGTCCCTATGATGCGCTCATCCAAGGTTTGGTATTCAATTACGAGGGCAACGACCAAGGCTATTGTCAAAGGTTCATACGAGTTTGGAGAATGATAAACAAAGTGGATAGTGAGACATTGGGGCATAAAAATTACATCCCTGTGAGCCTTACCTTAAGTAGGTATGAACTCGTGCTGAAAGTCTCATGATGCCTTACCCCGCCATCCTACCTATCATCATGGAGCCTATTACCGAGGGAGATGTTCCTTACATTATTCTCCATCCTGACATGCCGAATACTCTCGAGGAGTTGCAAATATCTTGGATTCAACTCAAAGGAGAGAGAGACACCTTTGAAACCAAGTTCTATGCAAGTGAGAAGAAGTTTTTGGAGCTTATGAGACAACTTCATGAAGAGCAAAGTTTGAACGCCTACATTGCACCGAAGAGAAGATGCGCTCATGGGAAGCCTGATTCTTTTTGTTTTAAGAGTTTATTTTGTATTATTTTTGCTTCCTCCATTGTAAGCCCGAGAGGCATTTATAATTCCTATCTTTATTAATGAAGTTGATGTTTGTTGTTTTCTCTTTTGTTTAAGAAAATTTAAATTTCCTTAAATCCTTGAAAACATTTGCATTCGCATTGCATGCATCATAACATAAGCAATATTTCCACAACATGTTTCCTCATATTTCTACTGTTTATTTCAGTAAGATGGATATCGAGCAGACCGTGAAAATATTTGCAAGCACAGAATTCCCAGTTCCAAGAGACCTTGCTGACCATGGCCAAGGGATAACAAGAGCTGATGACACTGCTGGCAGCCAAAAAGAAAAATAAGAAGAAGGCCCTCATCAACATTGGGAAAAGGTTTAAAGGCCCAGTCCGTCAGGTGCAGATAGTTGAAGAGTAATCCGAGGAAGACGAGAACCAGGTGGAAGAGGCAAGGAGCACCCGTGCTGGGGGTGAAAATGATCAAGCTTCCGAGGACGAAGACTACTTTGATGAACAGTACCCACCGACCGAGGATAAATAGAAGCAGTTAGAGGATAGACTGAAAGCTGTTGAAATTAAAGCAGTACCTAGTTTGGATTTTGGTGATTTGGGCTTATTACCTGGGGTCGTCATTCCTCATAAGTTCAAAATACCAGTCTTTGCTAAGTATGATGGAGTTTCATGCCCGAAACTTCATCTGAGGTCCTACGTCTGCAAGATACAACCACATACTATTGACAAGAAGCTCTGGGTCCATTTCTTCCAAGAGAGTCTGGCTGGGACTCAGTTAGAATGGTTTTACCAATTGGAGGGTTCCCGCATTCACACATGGGAAGATCTAGCCACTAGTTTTTATCATCAATATCAGTACAACACTGATTTAGCACCAACAAAAGTTCAACTTCAAGGAATGAGAATGGGTACTAATGAAGGGTTTAAAGAGTATCCGTAAAAATGGAGGGATCTTTCTGGTAGAGTTCAACCACCATTGACTGATAGGGAGCTGGTGGACATGTTCATGGGAACACTAACATGACCCTATTTCAACTTGCTAATTGGTAGCTCATCTTCCAGTTTCACTGAGTTAATTCTGACTAGTGAAAGGGTCGAGAGTGGAATCAACAGTGGAAAAATTCCCATGGCATCTGCTTCTACATCAAGAACTACAAAGAAACCCTTTACTGGAAAGAAAGAATCCAATGTTGTTTATGGGTCAAGGGCCCATACCAATAAGGATCATTGTCCATCTGTTAATGCTGTTTTGATCTCCAACCCTCAATCTGCTCAAAGACAATCGTCCAACCATCAACGATCTGAAACTCCTCGAGGACAGTTCAAAAGGATTAGCATGTCATTGTCCCATGCCTTGCAACATCTTTTGAAGTCCAACTTAGTGACATTGCATGATCCGCCATCAAATCCAAATGTTACATCACTGAAGTACAATCCAAATGCCAAGTGCGTGTATCATTCCAACAACCATGGGCATGAAACTGATCAATGTTGGGCTCTGAAGAATAAGATTCAAGACCTGATAGACAATAAAACTATTGATTTTGATCCACCTACAACTTCAAATGTGATAACTGCACCAGTGCTGAACCATGGCAAAGGTGTCAATGTGATTGATGACACTACTTTTGTTTCCTCCGTTGAGGATTTGACTACTCCATTGACTATTGTGAAGGGAAATTTGCTGAAAGTTGAGGTGTTCCCTGGCTGTTTAAAATATTATGATTGTTGTGCTGAACAAATAAATGGATGTAAGTGGTTGAAAGAAGGTGTTCAACGCCTGATAGATAGTCACAGGATCCTGTTCGAAAAAGTTCCTACCATCAAGAGTTTGACCAACAAAGCTGAAGACCTTTACATAATAACAATCTCCAACAAGCCTCTTAGGATCTCCACGAAGGGTCCTATTAGGATTTCAAAGGAATCAACAATTTCTCCTTTAATAATCACTGCCCTTGGGACGGTTCCTTACTCCTCTGATAAAGCAGTTCCATGGAACTATGGTGTCGAAGTTTACTATCATGGAATAAAGCAAGATTCATGGATCAATGAAGACAAGACCAAAGATGTTACAAATATTGCAGGTTCTAGTAAGGTAAAAAGAACGGGGAGGATCTTCTCCTCTGATATCTCACCTCCGACTATTAGAACAACTCTTGTTCACATGACCAATAACAAGCCTAATGCCAACTCTAGAGGCAAATAAAAAGCAAGCGAGCTTGCTGGGATAGAGGCACCTGCCAAAGATGTTGATGCTGAAGAGCCTTCCATTCGAGAGATGGAGGAAATCCTAAAAATTATAAAGAAGAGTGATTTCAAAATAGTCGAGAAACTGGGGCAAACCTCCTCCAAAATCTCCATGTTGTCATTACCACTCTGTTCTGATGCTCATGCCCAAGCCTTAATCAAGTTTTTGAAGAAAGCTCATGTGCCCCAAGAGACTACAGCTTACCAGTTCAAGAATTGTGTGGCGAGTTTAACGGCTGAAAATAGATTAGGTTTCTCTGACGCTGACTTGACACCGGTTGGAAGGAATCATAACAAGTCCTTGCATGTCTATATTGAATGCAAGGGAACTACCCTGGCTCATGTCCTGATTGATATTGGTTCCTCTCTAAATATTCTACCCAAAGGTGCTTTGGACCAACTAGATTGCTAAGGTCTGGTGTTGAAACCAAGTGATATAGTTGTAATGGATTTCGATGGGTCTAAAAGGATGGTGCATAGAGAGGTGGATCTCCCCATTAAAGTGGGATCACAAGTTTTCAACTTCACCTTTTATGTAATGGACGTACGTCCCGCCTAATCTTGTTTGCTTGGTCGCCCTTGGATCCATGGGGCAGGGGAAATAACATCCACCCTTCATCAAAAATTGAAATATCCAGTCAAAGGAAAGATCGTTACCGTTTGCAGCGAAGAAGAATTTATGGTGAGGCACCTCAATTCCTTCAAGTATGTGGAAATGGATGGTGAGTTTATAGAAACTTCGTGCCAGGATTTCGAATTTGTTCCTCCTATGGTTGCCACCACCAAAATCTCCTT
Source organism: Vicia faba (assembly GCA_948472305.1). Lineage (NCBI taxonomy): Eukaryota > Viridiplantae > Streptophyta > Magnoliopsida > Fabales > Fabaceae > Vicia > Vicia faba. Next base: position 300,537,039 of record OX451741.1, read on the forward strand.
CGACATAACAAAAGTTGATGAAGTTGTACCAAGAATGGTTTCACTTAAAGATGCATGTGTCGTGGTTGAAGGTGGAAGTTGTACTATCTGGGGACAACTCCCCGACATTCCTTTTAAAGCAGACAATTTGGGTTGGGTTTCACCATCAAAGCTCAGAAAGAGGTCAGGCGCACTCGCGTAGGAAAGCCACATCTTCACATCGGAAATCATGAAGTAAATGTTGTGGAAGACTCGGGCGATGAATGTGCTTTTGAAGAATGGATCTACCCTACTGTCGGAGAAAAGCTCAACAACTGGCACACAAAGATTTCACTCCCATCTCCTTCATTGAGGAGTAATTACTGTTTACTGTTTTTTGTCAATTCAAGAACTTTTGTCTGTAATTTTAATTCCAAGCAATGACTTTTAAGCCATGTGCCTTGCCCGGGGAACCATGGCCCATTTGTTAAGGGTTTTGTTCATGTTCATTTATCATATGATCATTTAACGAAAAACATTGGACCTTTGCATTCAAATTTTGGGCTCATTGTCTTTCTTTTTCTTTATTGCATTTTTCAAATAGCCATGTATCTTACATGCACACACACACACACTTGCAGATACTCATCCACTCCGTATCTCATTGCCAACAACTCTACTATTGCCTATTATGACTTCGAACATCCAATTAACCAAGCCGAATACGAAGGCAAGGAAGATTGTGGAATACTAGAGGAACTAGCCAGACTTCTAATGCAAGAGGAGAAAGCTATTCAACCTCACGAGGAGCCAGTCGAATTTATCAACTTAGGTACTGAGACAGACAAGAAAGAGGTCAAGATCGGCGCTAACTTAGAAGACGGTATCAAGAGCAGGTTGGTTCAGATGCTACATGACTATGTTGAAGTGTTTGCTTGGTTGTATGAAGACATTCCAGGGTTGGATACTGACATTGTGGTTCATCGTCTACCGACAAAGTAAGATTACCCTCCTGTCAAACAAAAGGTTCATCAAATGCGGCCTGACATGTCTGAAAAGATAAAAGCGGAAGTCATAAAGCAATTCGATGCAAGATTCCTGGTTGTGACATCTTATCCTCAATGGGTTGAAAACGTGGTCCCCGTACCAAAGAAAGACGGGAAGGTCTGTATGTGTGTAGACTATAGGGATTTAAATAGGGCAAGCCCCAAAGATGATTTCCCTCTACCTCATGTCAACGTCTTGGTTGACAACACCGCTCAACATAAAGTCTTCTCCTTCATGGATGGATTTTTTGGCTACAACCAAATCAAGATGGCTCCCAAAGACATGGAGAAGACCACCTTGGTTACACAATGGGGCATCTTTTACTACAAAGTCATGTCGTTCGGATTAAAGAATGCAGGGGCAACGTATCAACGAGCTATGGTAGCTTTATTTCATGACATGATCCATCATGAGATATAGGTCTATATGGATTATATGATTATAAGGTCGCAAACTGAAGAAGAGCACCTCGATCACCTACACAAGCTGTTTGAGAGGTTAAAGAAGTATAAGATAAGGCTAAATCCTAACAAGTGCACCTTCGGGGTAAGATCTAGAAAGCTCTTAGGTTTTGTTGTCAGTGGCAGAGGTATTGGAGTGGATCTTATAAAGGTCAAAGCCGTTTAAGAAATGCAGTTCCCCGTTCTGAGAAGGAAGTTAGAGGTTTCTTGGGTCGACTTAACTACATTGCTCGCTTCATATCTCACTTAACTGCTACTTGTGAGTCAATATTCAAACTCTTGAAGAAAGATTAAGTAATCAAATGGAACGACGACTGCCAAGCTGCCTTTGATAAGATCAAAGAATATTTTAAAGAACCTCCTATCTTGATGCCTTCAGTTGAAGGAAGACCCTTTGATCATGTACTTGATTGTATTAGAGAATTCCATGGGGTGTGTGTTGGGCCAACATGACAAGTCTGGCCGAAAAGAGCATGCAATATACTACCTGAGCAAAAAGTTTACCGACTATGAAACCAGATATTCACTGCTCGAGAAAACTTGTCGTGCTCTGGCATGAACTGCTCGCCGGCTAAGACAGTATATGTTGACTCACACTACTTTATTGATTTCTAAGATGGACCCTATCAAATATATCTTCGAGAAGCCAGCTCTCTCCGGGCGAATAGCTAGATGGAAAATGATTCTGACCGAATATGATATCCAGTATACCACACAAAAGACCATCAAAGGAAATGTATTGGCAGATCATTTGGCTCATCAAGCTGTTAATGATTACCAGTCTATGAGCTTTGACTTCTCGGATGAGAATATTATGCTAGTAACTGACTATGAGGAACCTGGACCACATGACGGACCTGAACAAGGATCCCGATGGACTATGGTTTTCGACGGAGCTTCCAATGCTTTGGGCAATGGAATTGGTGATGTGATTATTTCTCCTGAGGGTTTCCATACTCCTTTCACTTCTAGGTTGTGCTTCGATTGTACGAACAACATGGTTGAGTACGAAGCGTGCATCTTGGGTCTAAAGGCTTCCATTGACTTAAGAATCAAGTTCTTAAACGTATTCGGAGATTTTGCTCTAGTGATCAGTCAGGTTAAAGGAGAATGGGATACCAAGCACCCTAATCTAATTCCTTACAAAGAGTTTGTGCTGACTTTGATCCCATACTTTAAGGAAGTTGCCTTTGAACACTTCCCTAGAGAAGAAAATCAATTGGCAGATGCCTTGGAAATAATGTCTTCCATGTTCAAGGTCAAATGGTACAACGAAGCTCCCATGATTACAATCGAAAGTTTGACGAACCTGCACACTGTTATGAGCTTGACACTGACAAAGAGAAACCATGGTACCATGAAGTAAGGAGATATCTTGAAGCATAAGATTATCCTGAAGGAGCTTCCATAAATGTATAAGAAATTATTGCAAAGATTCTCAGCCAAATTCTTCCTTTGCAATGGAATCCTGTATAAGCGAAATCATGATTCTACGTTACTCCGGTGTATGGACAAGAAGGAGTCGGAGCAAATTATGGAATACATGCATGATGGAATATTTGGGACTCACTCCAGTGGGTACACTATAGCTAAGAAAATCCCAAGGACTGGTTACTATTGGTCCATAATGGAAACTGATTGTCATCATCACTCAAGGACGTGTCACAAGTGTCAAATCTATGCTGACAAGGTCCATGTACCTCCAATTCCTCTGAATGTCATGACCACTTCGTGGACGTTTGAATGTGGGGCATTGACATGATTGGAGAGATCAAACTTACCGCTTCCAATGGACACCGTTTCATCCTTGTTGCCATTGATTACTTTACCAAGTGGGTCGAAGCTGCCTCATATGCCTCAGTTGCCAAGAACGTTGTAGCCAAGTTTATCAAGCATAACCTCATCTGCCGTCTCGGTATCCCCAAAAGGATCATCACTGATAATGGAACCAATCTCAATAATGCTATGATTACGGAACTTTGTACTCAATTCAAAATCAAGCATCACAATTCTTCTCCGTGCAGACCCAAGATGAATGGCGCAGTAAAAGCTGCCAATAAAAATATCAAGAAGATTGTGCAAAATATGGTGGTAACATATAAAGACTGGCATGAGATATTACTGTTTGCTCTCCATGGCTATCGTACTTCAGTTTGAACGTCAACTAGGGCAACTCCTTTATCTTTGGTCTATGGCATGGAAGTTGTCTTGCCTATAGAAGTTCAAATTCCTTCCCTAAGGATTATGAAAGAGGCAGATCTAGGCGAAGACGAGTAGGTGCAGACTAAGTTGGATCAACTGAACTTGATCGATGAGAAGCGACTGGCGGCTGTTTATCATGGTCAGATGTATCAAAAGCGTATGATCAAGGTGTTTAAAAAAAGATCAAGCCTCGAGTATATCAGGCTGGTGACTTGGTAATAAAGTGCATCATTCTCCCACAAGGCGACCCCATGGGAAAATGGACTCCCACTTACGAAGGACCATTTTTCATAAAGAAAGTTTTCTCTGGTGGAGCCATGATGCTGACTACTATGGATGGTGAAGATTTCCCACATCCTGTGAACGCAGACATAGTTAAAAAATACTACGCATAAAACGACCCACTAGGTTGACATACCTAGGCAAGAATAAGGGCATCCTGGCAAACCAAAAAGGTTCAGGAAAACATTAGGGATGTATGAAGAAGATTATACACCCGGCAAGTCGAAAACCTAAAAGGGAAGCTTGGGCAAAAATGGATATCCTGGTGGGCTGAAAACCCGAGAGGGCGGTCTAGGAAAAAGTTAAGGATTAAAGCGTATGACTATGTCGTGTTGTATCCCTACAGCTAGTTTATTACCAAGGTCCAAGTTCAATGGTACAAGATTAATTCAATCAATTTATTTCAATGGCAAGGGATGATGTTCGAAGACATAGGGGAAATAGTGGAGTTGGAACACAATGAGATCACTTCCACATGGCTATTATTTTTGTTTTCACTTTGTACTCTTTTCATTTCTTTCAACGTCCTCTTACTAGGATATCTTTCTCCTTGTACAAAAACGTCTGTTTATAGGCAAACATCAATACAAATATACTTTGAAGTGCAAAATTTTTATTTTTTTTTTGTTTTGAGTGCGAAAGCGTCCAATGACTAAAATTGAATAAACATATGCATATGAACATGATTAAACTGTTAACAAATGTATACATAAAAACAGTAAAAAGCATTTCCTTAAGGATTTGGGATCATCCCCACAGAGTTACTTCAATCAAATTATCCCCACAAATTTGGATTAATGAAATCCCCGACTAGAGTTTCAATCTCCGGAAAATTCTCTCCCCAGCTGATTTGGTCTTAAAAGAAGAAGTCTTATGGAGTTCCTTCCTAAAGAATACACCTCCCCTGTAGATCATCAAATATTCTCTTCAATAGGGTTTATCTCCCCCAACGGGATGCAAATTCCCCAGCTCGAGTTGGTCTCTCAGACTATTACGAATCAATGGACAAAACCCCTTAATCCCCAATGGAGTCATTACTATCCTAGAAAGTTACCGTGAATACTGGAATCCGACCAGATAACATTTTAACTTCACCTAAGTTATTGCGAAGCCTGGGACCCGACCAGATAATAGTGTAATTTTAGTAAGTTGCTGCAAAGCCTGGAACCCGACCAAATAGTAATTAACTTCATCCATCACAGAAAGTTACTATGAAACCTGGACCCGACAAGATAACAGTTAACTTCAATTTTCTGTAAAGCCTGGAATCCGACCAGATAATAGTTAATTTCATCTTCAATCACTGCGAAGCCTGGAATCCGACCAGATAATAGTTGATCCAATTTACTGTAAAGTTTGGAATCCGACCATATAACAGTTTGAGTTGCTAAAGCCTGGACCCGATCAAATAACAGTTAACCCCAAGTTTAAGTTGCTGTGAAGCCTGGAACAGACCAGATAACAGTTAACTTCAATTTTCTGTGAAGCCTGGAATCTGAACAGATAACAGTTAATTTCATCTTCAATCTCTACAAAGCCTGGAATCATACCAGATAACAGTTGATCCAATTTAATGTAAACCCTGGAACCGACCAGATAATAGTTTGAGTTGCTAAATCCTGGACCCGACCAGATAACAATTAACCTCACGTTTAAGTTACTGCAAAGCCTAGAATCTGACCAGATGACAGTTTAACTTCCTCGATCACTACAAAACCTGGAATCCGACCAGATAACAATTGATTCAATTTTCTGTGAAGCCTGGAACTCGACCAGATGACAGTTAATTCTAAATTTCTGCAAAGCCTAGCATCCGACCAGATAACAATTTAATTTCATTATCCCTAACAAGTTGATGCAAGCCTGGATTTCGACCAGATAACAACTAACTTTTATTCTCCGCAGTCAAGAAATACCTCCCCAGTAGAGCAATGGATAACTAAAACTCCTGAGCTCTATTCCCCAAGCAGAAAATCATCATTTCCCGCAGAGTGTCCTCAAAGCAAAAAGCCAAAATCATTATTCCCCAACGGAGTTCTCCTTAAAATCAGAAATTCCCAACAGGAAGCACTCTAAACAAAATTTGAAGATACACATACTTTTCATCTCCAGCAGCAGTCCGGGATTTAACTTCCTAAAACTCCCTAGCAATTTGTCAAGGATTTATTTTCCAGACAAAGATGCACTTTAATGTTTCATATTCATATATCATATCACATACATGACAAATTCATATAGCATAATCTCATTTATTTTGAAAACATCATTACACCATGCATACATCTGCATGCAACTAACCCTCTTCCTTGCAAGGAGAAATCAATCATCAGTCAAGTCCTCTTCTGGATAGATTCACATCCTCCAATTAATTATAGGCAATCAACATGCCTCCTCTATTTAGAATTGTTTCCCCAGTGGAGTCACCAACCACGAGACCTCTTCTGGGTCAGATTTATCTCTCCAAGTTAAAAACAGGAAAAACATCAGTATTAGCACAAATCGACCAAAGATTTATGCTGATACTTCTCCATTTTCTACCATCATTCCTCCAAATGGCATCGTTAAGCCCATTCCCGATACAATCAATCACATCATCAAGTGCAAATTTCTGGGCACTCTAGTGTTCAATCATCTTTCACCTTTAAGTCACGAATGACGGGCCCGCCAATCTAACTCTTCAGGTTTAAGAAGATTGAACAGGGGAAGCTGTTGTACCCCAAAATTTTCTCTCTTATTTTCTCAAAATTTCTCCTCACAAGATTTTCCATTGGTTCAAGATTGCACAAGGATTGGTCACCTTAAGACACTTCCTCAACACTGATGACTCAAATTAGGGTTTGAGTTTGTACAAGGACAATTGGACTTTTGATGCCCCATATAACTTTCATGGATCGTTTTGGACTCTTAAGATTTCTCATGTCAAGTTTCAAGTCTTGCAGTTCAAGTTTACTCAATTAATTGATTAGTTGACCTAAAATCAATTGTATTGGGTAAAAAGTCAACTGTGGTCAACTTACAGTCAAACTTCATGATTTTTTATCCATATCAATATTTTGAACTCACATAAATAATTTGGTCAAGTATTGGACTACAATTCCTCAAGAAATTTGATCAGATCACCAAAAGGGCAAAATGGTCAAAATTAGGGTTTTGACTGAGAAGGCTTGATTTTTGACTTTTGACCAAATACGTGACTTATTGGCTTTAGACATAATATCAAGGATTCAAATGCATCATCTTGACCTAATGGCATTTTTCAAAACACTTCTCAAGATCAATTGATTGATAATTGAAATTTGGTCAACTGATGAAAAAGTCAACTATACACTAAAAAGTCAAACTTTGACCTTTTGATCAAAATCAAGTTTCAAAAATCATATTTCATCAAGACATGTCAGAATATGAAGATTGTTCATCAAGAAATCAAAAAGTCAAAATTCACTTTGAAAAGTCAAAATTTCTAAGACTTAGACATTTTTCTAAGTGTTGGAAAATTTACTTTTTTTGTGCCTTTGTGCCAAATTTTCACCATGATGCAAAATGATTCAAAGAAAACTTACAACATGAAAGTTGTAGATCGTGAGGAAATATACAAATTTTTTTCACAAATCAAATTCTATAAATGCTTGGATTTTATGTTATAAATTCATGAAGACATGTACATGAAACAAAAACACTTAGTGAAATTTTACCTTAGTTAGGCAGATTTTTGTTACCAACTTCATGGAAACTTTTCATATAGTTCCAAGTTGATTCTTCAAAAATGTCCAACATGAAGGTTGTATAGGATGCTACAAGCTTTCCGAAATGTCCAAGAACTCATTGAGACCATACTTGAGCTGAGAGAATCGAAGGCAAGAAGTTAGAGTTTCAAGCTTGATTTACAAGGCAGATTTTGTGATGAACAAGAACCAAATCCATAGCCATGTTGCACAATATTCACTTTACAGGTCTCAAATTTGTGTTTCACTCCATAATTAATGATTTACCTAATTGATTAAGTTCTTATCCAAGTGTTTTAAACATTGTCCAAACCAATTTTCCATTAATGGCACAAAGTTACCATTTCCATTTTAGAAAAGCAAACTTTATGCAAAGTCAACTTATATTGCGCCTTGCACTTGTTCTTTCTGCACACACAACACCTATAAGCCAAAAGCAAGCATGTTTAAAGTTCTACCCACTCTATACAGCCTTGTACCATGTCTTGGAACAAGATGTTTCAACTTTGCTTCAAAAACAAGTAAAGATGCCACAACTTGAGATTTCAAATTTTGGCTTGTTGTAACACACAATACCTCTTGCCTATAAATAGAGGCATCATTTGCAAGCCAACACACGATTTTGCTATCCGGAAAACTCCCTCAAACTTCCTCAAACACAGAATCACCAAGAATACCTTAAAACTTGTCATTTTCTGAGTTTTGAATCCAATCTTCAAATCTACTCGTGCGTTTCTTGACCTTTTGCTTTCAGAAGTTTCTAAACATCATACATAAACAATCCCAACACCTATTATCCAACTGTAACACCATCTTCATCAACTTCCATTTTCAAAATAGAGCTTTGCACTTGGACTTCTCCAGCACGATTCAACCATCCTTAGCTCAAGGTAACTATTGCATTAGCTTCCTAGAGTTTCAAGAAAGCTAACTCAATCATCACAACACCTTGAAAGCTACTCAAACTCAAAACACGAAGTTCAGTTTTGAGGTAAGTTTTATGATTTTCAAACTCCTCATATAGGCATTATTAGGCTTGCATTTTCAAAGATAAAATATAGATATCATTGCCCTGAAACTGCCCATGTCCATAGTTTTCATTTATATTGCATGAGCTTAGAGAATTTTGAGTTTGAAATATCTGGAAAAGTTAGGTTTCAGATTAGGGCCAACAAAATTCTCATTCATATTTGACTTATAGTTTTAGTGAGTTATATTTTTGAAATCGTGATGAGATTTTACACAACTTTTATGTTTGCATTTTCCATTTTAGTTGAGAAATGAATGAGATACAGATGGTCTGGCTGGTGCAAGGTTGAAGACGAAGTACATGCCATGGACTTGTTTTGTAATATATTGTGTTGGTTCTGTTTTATACACCGGATGTATAGCCACCCCAGTGGTAAGGCAGCGCGCGTATATTGTTGAGGGCGTGGGTTCAAACCCAAGCGCTACCATTTTGCTTATTTTCTAACATTTTTTTCTTTTATCACACAACATGCACGCCTAGGCCATCCCTCACTGAGATTTGCATTTTTGCCTAATAATATCCCAGGTATACTTATCACCATGCAGGCCCATTTTTTTTAATTTCTTTTATGATTTCAAAAACAGGTCATTGGACCTAAGAAAACAAAAACTGTTTTACTCCTAAGCACCCCCATATCATTTTATACCCCCCTTGACTTTATTTTTATAATTATAATTTTATTTTCCTTTTCTCTATTTTATTACTATTAATATTATTATTATTATTATTATTATTATTATTATTATTATTATTATTATTATTATTATTATTATTATTATTATTATTATTATTATTATTATTATTATTATTACTAACTAAAGATACCAAAAATATTTTCATTTATTTATTTATTTATGTATTTAGCAATTCTTATCTTATTTCTTTTTAGACTAAAAAGACCAAAATATTTTCTTATTAAATCCATTTTATTTTCTTAAAATTAAATAAATAATTAGATTTAGGTTTATTTTTATTATTTTTTAGAACTTGGGTTTCTTTTATTTAATTATTTTCATACTAGTGTAGTTAATATTAAAACTCTTTCCATCAAAACCCCTAAAAAGGTTGCCTTCTTCAAATTAAATCAATTTCTTTTCTTTTAATTTAGATTTAACTATTTTTCTTGTTTTAGTTAATTATTTTTCTTTAATTAATTAGGTCAAAAATCATTTTTATTAACAAAAACTCAAACAAAAATCCATTCCTTTTCCATTCATCCTTGTACATTATATTAATTTCATTTCTTGTACATTTATTCAATTCAATATGGTTGTAATAGATAATTAAGACATTTATTTCTTTTCATTCCCCATTTGTAAATTTGTATACCCCACCCCCTAATGATGTAATAGTGTAGGACATTTATTTTTCGCAATTTATCGCTTTCATATAAATGCTAGTAAATTAGGGTTTGTATGGAAAGATAAAATCAATACTTAGAAAATCCTAATCCAAGATAAATCAAGCATGAAATACAAAACACTTGCACACTTGCACATCTAGGGGTAACTCCACTTTGTTGCCTTAAGAAAAATGATCATGTTATGCATTTGAGACATCTTAGCAAAAAAACAATAAAAAAATATAAGATCATAGTCCCTCGATGACGCTACGAATGTTGCCTTCAAAATGATCTTAGACCCTTAAGAAGAATGCTAAGATATCTTATATAACATTGCATTTTATGACTATACAATGACCCACGCCCGTCCATTTACATCCAAAGATAAAGTTTCTTACCAATCAATGATAAGATGGCAATATCCAAAGGAAGAGAGAAATGAACAAAAGACTTTTGAGTAGGTAGAACGTTCATAGTTGTTTGTTCACAACCATCTTCAAAACATCTTTCAAAATACACCAACACTTTCAAATATGAAATATTTTCAAAAGTCAACACTTTGTATACATTCTTATAGAGACGAGAATCATTACAAAGTTCGCCTAAACAAAGGCACTTTTCAAAAATACTTTCAAAAACAAATCACAAACACATTTCAAACAAAGCATTTCAAAGTGAGCTAGCAACTAAGAGACCGTAGATAACTACGGATGAAAAGGGTGCTAACACCTTCCCTTTTCATAACCTACCCTCCGAACTCAAGAAAATATCTCAAAGGTCTTTCCTGTTCTTTTCACTCTTTTCTTATTGGATAAAAGAAAAGTCGGTGGCGACTCTTACTATCCGCAACAATTGCGATCAAACGCAAAATAACCAAGTCAGTTCTCCCATCGTATTACAATGTCCTACAAGATCCATTGAAATATGTCCCAGAGAAGGTTCTAGGTCTATGAATCCTAGACCTCTTGTGTAAAGTCTAACTAATACTTCAGACTCAGTTGCACACTATTCTAAATCCTAAATCTCTCGTTCATAATTTTTATTGACTTGATTGTCATAGTGCTTTATAGACACACCCACATCGCCAAGCAAGCAAACATCGATTGTCATCAAAGTATCCATCATCATCTTCGACACTATTACCACTTGAAATTCTACTTCAGTTCAAATCGAGTAGCCAAGACTACCTCATTAATGTGAGTGACTCTTCCTCTAATTAGATGAAGTCCAACTTAGTCATGATTTAACAAATTGAAACCGAGTTTAAAACATGTTCAACCAAATTTATTTGTTATTTATATATCTATTACCAACTCAATCTACACTATATTTTTAAAGTATTGTTGCAAGTTATTTTTAAAGTTATTTTTGTGATATTTAAAGTATTTATGTGATGTATAGAGAAATTGTCATTTATTTATATAGTTTATATTCATACACCTATTTGTCATCTTAGTTTTTCTTTATGTCTCTTTAGATTATACTACCAATCAATCATATCTATTACATAATATAGAGAATCCCAACTACAACAACTATATAAGTGTATAACTAAATATATATATACATATAGAAGCCAAAAAAGAAACCTAAAGATCAACCTACATTTAGAATCTCTAATTGATCCCTCCCTCCTAAATACCCCAAACAAACGGGAACCCTGAATGTTGACATGACCACATTACTTCAAAACCACAATAAAAACACAAATTTAAGATAACATTACAATATTCCTTTCGACAACGTTAAAAACAAAATAGTGAATGTCCTCTTGCTCTTTCACCATTATTGAAAATGAAGTTTTGTCCAATATCAACTACGTGTAAACTGTCCTATAACAGATCAAGGCCACCATTACTCCCTCCCATTACCGGCATGACGGCGGCTATAACCAACTGTCCCCGCCCGTCTCCCTCAGCACCACAACCAAACAAACTATCTTCAATTTCAAGCACTACGTATACTTCCTTTCTCCAAGGGAAACTATTTGGTCCCTTCAATTTCTTCATGTATAAGCAACCACACCCAAACCATCCATTTTCAATGGTCCCACTCATCACCAATTCATTTAATTCCCACTTTACTCTTTTATTATCATCATCAGGTTTTTTTTGTATGTACATACATTCAATAATACTACTTGTGTTGTGTCTGTCGACATTCCACACATCAATCTTTCTCAACCTTAATTTTCATCATCCACAAGAAAATAATACACAACTAAAAATTTAAAAAAAAAATCTAAAATTATCTATTTTTGCTGTCATCGATTGTTCTCAATCCTGTGGCGGGGGAATCATATCCCTTATTAGCCATCGGAGATGTCCAATCTTGCATCAATCTCAACTCTGGCGCGTATTCAGACACGCGCCAGACCTTCACCGACTTATCCAAGCTTCCGGTGTAAACTATCCACCTTTGATCATTCTTCTCAATAGCACGTCGATCTTGTTGATCTTGCTCTTCATGTTCTTCGACGGCAATGCATTTAACAGGACCAGTGTGTCCTGTCAAAACAGAAAGACATATGTGGTTCCCACTCTGCTCACGTTTCCACACGCAAACATTCTTATCGGCGGAACCGCTGAACAAGAGGTTATTTGCTGCGGCGAGACACAGGACGGCGAGTTTGTGTCCCCTTAAAACGCCGCCGTGAGTGAGGTTATTCTTCTGCTGACGCTCCCAGAAGTTAACCAACCCGTCTGATGAACCGCAGTAAATAACTGTCGATAAACGGTTCACCGTTAAAGCCGTCACAGCGTTCTCTTGTTTCAACAAAATTTTCTCCAATACGTGCTTTGTTTTCTTCCCTTTCCCATCGGTTTCTCTCTTCCACATCTTGACTGTTCCGTCTGCGGAGCCGGTGAAAACATAGCTTTGAAATGCAGCGACCACCGCATTCACCGCGTCGTCGTGAGCGTTGATTGATTCCAAGCACTTGAAATCCCCCACACGCCAAACTTTGAAAGATTTATCCCATGAAGCTGAATACAACAAGCCTTGTTCTTCATCCAAACTCAGACTCGAAATGGCATCAAAATGCTTCACTTTCACCGTGTTTCTCCTTCGCCGGACTTCAACGTAGTTCTTCGGATTCATTGAACTTTTGACATAGTCTTTGAAAGTAGGCAAGCTTCCAACGCGCTTGTGTATTTTTGAATTTTTTGAGGAATTTTTCCAAACTCTGATTTTTCCGTCTTGATGACCGGTAAAGATATTTCCTTGAGAGATAACAATAGTTTTAACCAAACCGCTGCTGGATTTGAAACCGGTGTAGTCTTTAAGATCTTTCCACACCCTTATGTTTTTGCTATCGGAACCGGTGTATAACAAGTCACCGGAAACAGCTAAGGAATATATGTGACCTTCTTCGCGTACTAGTGACCCGATGAGGCCGTTTTCGGGGTAGTCGTTGTTATCGTTTTCGTGGTGGTGGAAGAGGTTGATTGCTTCTGAGGATGGCATTAGCCATGGAGATTTGTTGAGAGGAGAGTTATGCTCTTGGTTCCATGGAGACAACATGTAATTAGGAGAAGCATTGTTGCTGCTGCTAGTGGGTGTGCTGCAGTCGCCGCTGTATGTTTGAGGGCTCGCGGCGGAGACGTTGCTGATGCGTCCGTGACCGTCGTCGTTGTTGTTGGTGTAAAACGGCGCCGGTTCGGACTGTAGAAACGCTCCAAATTTTGGTCTGTGTAGTTTCTCGTTGGTATTATTGTTATTGGTTTTTCTCTCTACTAACATGTTTCCACCTTTTGTGTTTGTCATTCAAAGGTTAGCAAACTCAAATGAACAAAGTTTTTGTGTGTGTAGAAAACAAGGTTTTGATTTGGAGATAGAAGAAAGATGAAAAAAATTGAGACTTTGTTTGGTTTGTGTTTTGTTTTGTGTTGTGTGGTGGAAAGAAAAGAGATGCAAAATTATGAGAGATTTTCGTGGAAGTGTATATATATAGTGAGAGGTTGAGAAATGGAACAATTGTTATACAGGACACGTGTTCAGGTGTACCGGGAACCGGTTAAACCGGTAATTTAAAATAAAATAAAAATAATAACGTGATATTAAATTATAGTATTTAATTGGTTCGTACTCAACTAAATCTAAGGGTATATGATTGTTGGCCATTTTTAAAACAGAAAATGGTTACGAAAATGAGGATACGAGTACCTAGCTACGCAATGAGACACGTTATTGTTAGCTATGAGTACGTGTTTTTTGTGTTTACAAGAGTCAGAATGCGATTTGTGAATTGAGATTGTAAAGTTTGACTTTTATAAATTTCTATGGAAGAGTTTGACCCTCTATATTAATGTCAGAATTGCACTTTTCACCATTCAAAACGACGTACTTTAACGCGCTTTTGATTCTTAAGTGATTTTATTGCTATTTCTATCATCCGTTTTGTAATTTGAAAGGATTTGGAATAATCAATCATTGTGTTTTCAATAATAGTGGATGGTGGTTAACTATATTGTGTATCCACACCCAGTTAATTAACTTGTTCGTCCCATTGTCAGCTTGACTTTTGATTGCAGTATTAACATGTAATCGTCGAAAATTTTAAGTGCATCGCACGCAGACATCTTTTACTATATATTCATCTGTTAAATTCAAATAAAAACTCAACTAACTCTACGTATATCATCTGTCTAGGGTTAGTAGAAGACTTAATAGAACGAGTATTTCGTAGATGTTAAATACTTATAGTAAATAACATTAGTGTTGGTATGCTATTTGTTAATATATGGAAAATATGTTAAAATTTTAAACATTGTCTCTTATCCATTGTAAAAGAAATTAGTCTACATTTTAAATAATTTCTCTAAATACTAGTAATAATTTATTTTTTAAAAGATTTTTGATTTTTCGTGCAAGTCTTTAGATGAGATGACATATCTTTTTTAAAATAATTAAAATTTTAAATTTAAACTAAAGCTTAACTAAGCGAAAAATATTAAAACTCTTACGAACTTTGTTGATTATTTTAGTTCTTTATTTAAGGAAGACAATATATTGGACATTCTACGGAAATCTATTTATGTATATTTTAGAAAATGAGTTAAATAGTATATAAAAAGTCTTGTTATAGCTATAAAAAAATAGCTAAAATAAATCATTTGCAAGCCTTAATATGAAACATACTTAAAAAAAAATAAGGTTATGATGAGAAAAAAAGTTCATTATAGACAATATGTTTGACTTTGAATTTAAATTTTTTTCATAACGAGGTTTAGGTCTTTTAAGACTTAGTTTGATATGGCGTATTTTCAATAATATCTATGATATTTGTGCTTACAGGTTGATCTAGACTTTGATCGAGAGACTAGTATCCAGTGGGATGCATTGTGATAAATTGATATGTATCTTTTCTTTTTATTTTAGAGTTTTTAAATAGATATCTCAAGAGATTAGAAATTATGACATAAACTATAATTATTATTCTCTCCATTTTAGAATGACTATTGTTTAAGATTTTTGTATATGGATTAAGTAGTACAACAATATTATAATAAAATATTATTAATGTGTTGGAAATAATATAGAGAGTAATATTTAAAAAATGAGAATGAAAGTCATTTTAAAACAAATTTTATATGTTAAAATAACGATTATTTAAAAACGAAAGGAGTATTATAAAATGCGGTTTATAGGATGAAATTTACTCCTATTTATAAGAATTAGATTGTCGACTCGTGCTCCGCATGAGTATATTAGAAACAAAACTATATTATTTTATAATAATTGATATTAAATTTTTTATTTACATATAAAATTATCTTATACTTCATTTAGATTATATTTGGAATTATACTATTAATTTTTTAATGAGAAATAATAATACAAAAAATGTTTTAAATTATTATTTTTTCTAGATTATCAGAAGACCTATTATGATTTCATTTATATATTAAAATAAGTAAGTTATTTTAAAATATTATGAGTATAAAAATATTACTACTTAAACTATATTAAATTTAACATTTAACTTATAATTTAAATTAATTTTAGTACAAATGAATATAATAGTAACAATAGTAATGTGTAGAAATAAAAAAATATTAGAATTAAAATAAATGTACTTATGTCAACAACAATCTCATATTTATAGTAAATATACTATAAATATCGAATTTGAGAAAAAAAAAATTTTTACAAAAAATTATGTAGCTATTAAATTTTCAAAAACACAATTATTAAATTATGTTATAGTAAATTATGTTATTCTATATATAAAACAGTTACATGTAATAAATCTATATAATACAGTTAAATATATAATTATTTATTTTATTTTATTAATTAGATCATATAATATTGATTAAATAAATAGTTTATTTATTAGTATTATTGTCGAATTTTGAACATTAAGATTTCGAATATCAATTTATTGAAATAATAAAAGGCAAGTTTGACAATTTTCGAGAAATAAAATGGCAATGAATAATAAATAAAATACTACATTGTTCCAATTTACTGTATTGGAAATAAAATGCGTGAAAACTATCCAATTTATTATTGTAATTCAATTAATATTTTTATATTATCATTCAATTATTGAATTTATTGGAAAATAATATTTTTTATTAGTAAACAAAAATAAATTAATTATTGAAAATTAAATTAAAAATTAATATATTATTTAAATATAAATTATAATAATTATTGAAGGATACATTACAAAATAGTATTTAAAATATATTGTTTTTCTTTATAGTAAATATACTATAAATATCAAATTTGAGGAAAAAAAATAATTTTAACTATTGTACTAAAAATATGTTGTTTTTAAAATTTCAAAAGCACAATTATGAAATTATGTTTTAGTAAATCATGTTATCCTGTATATAAAACAATAATTGCTAATAAATTTGTTGGTGTAAATCCTAGAGGTCAATATTTTTGATACTTGTATAGAATAATTTATTTAAAATAAAAGGTATTTTTTATTATGTCTGCTTTTCCAAAATAATAAAGTTCCTAGAATAGTTCGTTTGTTTAATAAAATATTAAGTCTGATTTAATCATGAGATCTCATTAAACATAAGGATAGTAATTTTAAAATATTCGTAGACGAGCTTTATTGTGAAGTGAGATAATATTAAAGCATTGCGATTATTATATAGATAGACTGATGATCACGTCTTATGGATCATGGATAAGGAGTTATCAAGTCTTGATATATGTATGAATATTAGGAGTAATATTTATACTGGATTGACCTGCTATGAGAATACAACATAGAATGTTATGCAAAGTATCATAAGTTATTCTCATGGTGATAAGTGGTGTATACCACCATTCGACCTGAAACTACTATGGACCTTATATATAGAGTCAAGTGCTTTATTGTTGATCAAATATTGTCTGTAACTGGATGACCATAAAGACAATTGATGGGTACTTCACAAAGCATGCTGAGGGACATGAGTGGCCTAGATGGAATTTGTCCATCCTCTGTAACAAGATAAATGTCTAAGGGCTCAATATTGAATTGGACAAGAGTGACACTGTATATTCTTTGTGTTCAATATAGACATAAGGGCAAATAGGGTAATTGTACACAAGTATTATCACGAAAAGGTTTTGTCAGATCACATGACATTTTCGTGACTTGGATAGTAGTGATGTATTGCTAGATACCGCTCACTGTTTATTATGTTAAATGTGTGATTTAATATAATTGACAACGTCACGAAAGCGTATAAGGTGACACACATAAGGACAGGTTTTTGAGAGATAGAGTAAATAAGGAATACCGTAAGGTACGGTGCACTTAAGTGAATTGTAGAATACCGTAAGGTACGATACGCTTAAGTGGAATATGGAATATGGTAAGATACCACACGCTTAAGTGATATATGATACATCATAAGGTATGATGCCTGTATGCTTAATTGGGCTTTTAGCTTGCAGCCTTATTTGCGCTTTTAACTTGCAGCCCACACAAGTGGTTCTATAAATAGAACCCTTGTGCTGAAGTATTTTCACTTGATGAAATTTCGGTCTTGAAACCCTAGCCGTATTTTTCCTCACTCTCTCACTCAAAGTTTTCATTCGTAAACAGCTAGAATTGTGACCAGAAGCGATCTGTTCGTGTGGACTAAGTAGAGGTTTTGTTCTTCATCAACGCTCGTGATCACATCATCGAAGGACTGAATCTCCATAAGAGGTAATAGTTTCTATCACTGACCATGCCCATTCGTAAGGATCACTAAATTTTTTTTTTTAATTTCCACTACATTTTAGATCGCAATTATCCTTCAATCGTATCGGAGCATGGTTATGAGACCATGGATCTAATAGCTGTTTATTTTCTATATGTTATATATTAATCGGATTAAAACACATAATAAGTTGAATAACAACTGAGTAAATTAAACTTTGGCATCATGGTGTGTAAGATTTGGGTGAATCGATGTTGACGATGCTTTGGAATTTGACACTATTATGGTGAAGCGGCGCTACACCGGTCGTTAATATGCTACACTAATATGATCGATCAACTTTATATATGATATAAATAATTCTGGTGCAAAGATGGTATATTGGATATACTATTTCAATTTCTTCCATTCAATCACATAATGATTATTATTTTTTTGAAAGATCATTGTTCATTTGCTTTAGAATCCCGACTTTAATATGGTGAAGCAATGGCATATTGATCAATTATACTGAATTATCAATCAATTTGTGTTTGACGGTATGAAATTATTTGCATTAGGGTTCATGAAGGTACACGGGTTGTGCTGTTAGAGAGTTATGCGGATTAGGGTTGTAACGGCACAAGA
This sequence comes from Vicia faba, assembly GCA_948472305.1. Classification (NCBI taxonomy): domain Eukaryota; kingdom Viridiplantae; phylum Streptophyta; class Magnoliopsida; order Fabales; family Fabaceae; genus Vicia; species Vicia faba. Next base: position 300,555,872 of record OX451741.1, read on the forward strand.
GTTGTGCAAAAAACGATGCCGGTTTCAAATGAATTGTTCATTAAAATTTTACGTTGAGGCGTTTCCCCTAACAAAACCGCACGGAGGGGCTGCGTAGTGTGATCAATCATCGAAATTTAATTTGATTTATTTAATTAACAGAATTTAAATTATTAATAATAATAATAATAATAATAATAAAGTGTTCATTATTGTTGTCTTGTGGTGATCAGTTATGGCCTTAGATTCCTTTATTTTATTTTTAGGATTTTAAAATACAACCTGCGTGTCGTGCCTTTCTCTTAATCTCTTGATGTAACTTCTCTTCTCATCTTATTCCTCGTATGTAAAATGAGTATTCTTTTATATAATGTAATGTAATTAAGAAAAGGAAGAAGACAAGATTGAAGGAGGACAACAATAGAGATCTAGCTTGAAGAAGTTTAGATTGTTATTAGGTTAGCTTAGGTTCTCTCAATGGCTTGGGATAACAATTGCGCTAGGGGCCATAACTGTATCTTATATGTATATTGATGCATGTGTTTGTATGTTGATACATGTGAGAGACAATTTGCATGTTAAGCCGGTGAGGTCAAACTAATAACAAATTCCCTCAAAAAGAATATTAAGTTTATGCTTTCCAAGTTTTAGCACTCATCAAGACTAGTATCGAATAATATAGGTTTCGCTTAACGTGAGGTGCATGTTCTATATTAGTAAGGTGCGATGAGATAAATGTAATATCCAATTGCTAAAACATTGGGTCAAACTTAACTAAACAAATTATAATAAGATTATACATGTTTAGAAGCAAGAGTTGAGAATGATTCATATGATGGATTAGAATAAGGAGTTATTCACCCAACTGAAAATATTCGAGAATTATATGAGATACAATTAGAAGAAGTTCCTACCTAAATAACCTAGTTTTGTATGATCAGCCTAACGCTGACTTAAAACAAAGTGAAATGTGGATCTCGACCCACTAGAAAATCTTCCAACAGGATTTTCTGAATCAAATGATGAGGGTCATTTGATTTGAGTAAAATAGTGGGATCATATTTGATTAAAGGCCTAATTGAATTTGTTGTTTTAATGATACTTATATTTTCATGTTTTTCTTGTAGATTACCAAGACAACAAACACCTCTAACAACATTTTGCGATCAATCCTTGATAAGGAAAAATTGTTTGGGATAAATTTTCTGGATTGGCACCAAAATCTTAGGATTGTCCTCAAGCATGATAAGAAGTTATATGTCTTGGAGACACCTGTTCCTGAAGAGGAACCTCCTAGTTCTGTACCTAAGGCAGAAAGAGATGCTTATAAGAAGCATGTCGATGATGCCAATGAAACCGCTTGCCTTATGCTAGCTACCATGAACTCAAATTTGCAAAAGAAACATGAGAACATGGCAGTGTTCGATATAATCGGACATCTGAAGATGCTCTATCAAGAGAAGGAAAGGGGTGAGAGGTTTCAGGTTTTAAAGACCCTTTTTAATAGCAAGTTAGCTGAGGGAATCCCTATATGTCCCCATGTACTCAAGATGATTGGGTATGTGGAGAACCTTAAAAGGTTAGGGTTTCCCCTTGGAAAGGAACTTGTGACTGATTTAATCTTGCAATCATTGCCAGAGAGCTTCATCAATTTGTCATGAATTTCAACATGAATGACATGGACAAAAGTCTTCCAGAAATGTTAAGCATGTTGAGCAGAATGCGAAGTCAAAAGAGAAGTCCATTATGATGGTCGGTAATGGAAAGAAGCTGAACAAAAGGCCCACCAAGCAAGTTGGTAAAGGGAAAGACAAGGAAGTTGCCAAACCCAAACCTACCGCTTCTGCTTTAAAGCCTAGTGGAGGCACAGAAAAAGAGGGAATTTGCTTCCACTGTGGTAAGACCAGACACTGGAAGAGAAACAACCCAAAGTACCTGGAAGATAAGAAGAATGGAGTAGAGAATTCAAATTCAGGTATTTTTGTTATAGAAATTAATTTATCTACTTCTGCATTATGGGTATTAGATACTGGATGCGGTTCTCACATTTGTATCAATATGTAGGGGCTTAAAAGGAGTAGAGATTTGGTAAAAGGTGAAGTTGACCTACGAGTTGGCAATGGAGCAAAGGTTGTTATTTTAGCCGTAGGAACTTATGTTTTGACTTTACCTAGTGGTTTAATAATTTGGTTAGAGACTTGTTATTATGTACCTGTTATTATGTACCTGTAATTAGAAGGAATATTATTTTCGTTTCTTGTTTGGACAAGTTTGGTTTTTCATTCATAATAAAGAACAATTGTTGCTTCATTTATTTGAATGATATATTATATGCTTATGCACAAATGAACAACGGACTGTATGTCCTTGATCTTGAAATGTAAATTTATAACATTAATACTAAAATGATTAAACCTAATGAGTTAAATCCAAGCAACCTTTGGCATTATCTCTTAGGCCAGATAAATGAGAAACACATTTCCAAACTTCATAAAGATGGACTCTTGGACTCTTTTGATTATGAATCATATGAGACATAAAAATCTTGTTTAATCGGAAAGATGAAAAAGTCCCCATTCACGGGAAAAGGTGAAAGGGATAATGATCTTTTGGCCCTCATACATACTGATGTATATGGACCACTGAACATACCAGTCAGAGGAGGTTTTCAATACTTCATCACATTTACTGATGACTTCAGTAGATATGGTTATGTGTATTTAATGAAACATAAATTTGAAACGTTTGAAAAGTTCAAGGAATTCAATAATGAAGTACAAAACCAACTAGGTAAGAATATTAAAGTTCTTCAATCAGATCGAGGCGGTGAATATTTAAGCCTAGAGTTTGATGACCATCTAAAGGAATGTGAGATTTTATCCTAACTTACTCCTCCAGGAACACCACAATGGAATGGTGTATCTGAGAGAAGAAATCAAACCTTGTTAGACACGGTCTGATCCATGATGAGTCACACTGATATTCCAAACTCCTTTTGAGACATGCACTATTGACAACAGCTTACACATTTAACCGTGTTCCATCCAAAAAGGTTGAGAAGACCCCATATGAGATATGGAGTGGAAAGAAACCACATATGTCTTACATGAATATTTGGGGTTGTGAAGTTTATGCGAAACGATAAATTTTAACTAAGCTTGAGCCCAAATATGACAAATGCTTATTTTTGAGGTATCCTGAAGAAACAAGAGGATATTACTTCTACAATCCTTCTGAGGGCAAAGTGTTTGTAGCTAGAACTGGAGTTTTATCGGAAAAAGATTTTATTTCCAAAGAAATCAGTGGGAGGAAAGTAGAGCTTGAATAAATTCAAGAATCACAAAGCATTGATACACCAATGGAGGAATTAGAGAAGAAAACACAAGTAGTTGTGGAAGAACAACCTGCTCAAGTAGAACAAGACCAGCGTAGGTCAAATAGGATATGTCACCAACTTGATAGATATGGATATCTCATAAGTGATCAAGATGATGTATTACTCATGGACAAAGATGAGTCTCTGATCTACCAAGACCCTATAATTGGTCCTGAGTCTAAGAAGTGGCTAGAAGCCAAGAAATCTAAAATGGATTCCATGTACACAAACCAAGATTGGACCTTGGTAGAGCCTCCTGTAGGAATTAACCCTATAGGATGCAAGTGGGTATTAAAAAAGAAGACTGACATGGATGGTAAGGTACATACCTTTAAGGAAATACTGTTTGCAAAAGGCTATAAACAAATTCATGGGACTGACTATGATGAAACCTTTTCACCAGTTGCAATGCTTAAGTCTGTTCGGATTTTACTTGCTATCGTTGCATATCATGATTATGAAATATGGAAGATGGATGTCAAGACTGCTTTCTTAATGGGAATTTTCTTGAGGACGTGTACATGACACAACCTGAAGGATTTGACATACCAGAAGAAGCCCAAAAGATATGCAAGTTACAACCATTAATCTATGGATTGAAGCAAGCTTCTAGAAGATGGAATCTTTGTTTTGATGAAATAGTAAAACAATATGGATTCATCAAGAATGAAGACGATCCTTGTGTCTACATTGGGCGCTTCAACAAAGAAGCGGTCCAGGTCCCGACAACAGATAACACGAAGAAATACCTGCTCGAGCTCGGGCTCCATCCCCACAACAACTTTGCCAAGGTTGTGGGCATAGAAACACCAGCCACGCTCGATTCCCTTCTCCTAAAGGCCCAGGAAAACATACAGTACGAGGAGATGGAGGAGGCCAACAGCGCCAGGGAATCCAGGCACAGGTAGAGTGCCAGAACCTCAAAGAATGATGAAGCCTCGACATCCCTTCGAGGGGAGAAGAAACGGGAGGACAGGTCCCGCGATCCAAAAGACTACAAGGGGTCGGGCGCTCGCTTCCACGACTACACCCCACTAACAACCTCAAGGGATCATATTCTTTCTGAATGCGCTAATTTTGAGTTCAAGCAAGCCGGGTGCGCTTCCCCTGACAAACACCGTCGAAGCCAGAAATTGACAAAAGAAAATATTGTAGGCTCCATAAGAGTCACGACCACAACACAGAATATTGCATTCACCTCAAGGATGCAGTCGAAATACTAATTAGAGACGGGCACCTCAAGCAGCACAAGAAAAAAGAGGTCGCCCGTGACGAAGCACCAGAGATAAAGAATGTCGAGGAAGGGAAGAAATCCCCCGACCTCGACACCATTATGGTCGCCCTGAGCATCTCACGGCCGGAAGAATTCTACTTTCTAGACATGGAGGACGTCCCCCTGTACTTCTCCACCCACAGTCCATGGGAATCCTTCCCCGCAGCCATGGTCATTTCTGGCGGAGGATTCAACAAGCATACGATCGAATCAGTGAAGAGAAGGTTCAACCAACTCATTGAGGCCAACTCTGAGATGGACGCCACGCTCGACAAGTTTCGAGAAGGATCTCACCCCCTCACATTCTACAGGGAAGAGTTACCAGGAGGAGCCCCGAATTCGAGCATCCCACTACTCGTGAGAGCTCGGATGGCTAAATTTGACGTGCGTCGCATTTTGGTCGACCAGGGCAGTTTGGTGGATATCATGTACGCTCAATTGTTCAAAACTTTGCAGCTGAACAAGAGCCACCTAACCCCCTGCGTGGGTTCTGATCTTCAAGGTTTCAACGGGGCCAACATGAAGCCATGGGGATATGTGGAGCTGATCGTCACTTTTGGCAGGGGGATAACGGCCAGAGCCATCAAGACCCAATTCTTGGTGGTAGACTTCCCATCTCTCTACCAATGCATCTTCGAGAGACCCACTCTCACTGAACTCATCGCGGTCCCCTCCACCGTTCACCTCAAGATGAAAGACTATACAACCGAAGGTTTGGTTTCCACTCTTCGTGGGGAAATCCAAGCAGCCAGGAGGTGCTTCTAAGCTTTCATGAAGAGCCTTAGCTCCATCAACGCCCAGCCTCGAACGGCCACTGGAGCCATGCTGTCCTCCAGCTCCGAGGAATCCAGGCCGCTGCCGAGGGTCGACACCATTGACCTCGATAGTCGCTTCTCCATGGAGGACAGGGTCGAGCAAGGAAGAAGGGAAAAGAGTCTATGGTCTAAGATGAAGGATCAACCTCCTCTGCTAGCCACAACAAGCTCTCAAGTCTTGCATGACCTATCCCGGATGGTGATTTTGAGTTGGTTCCCCGTGGAGAAGATCCCACAGGGGGAGTAAAGATCGAAGCAGACCTCCCCAACCTGGCAAAGAGGTAATTCAAAGCTTTCCTGCGGGAGAATGTTGATATCTTTTCCTGGAGTGCGACTGATATGCCCGATTTAGACCCTGAAGTTGCATGCCATCGCCTGACCATTGATCCCACCGTCAAGGCGGTCGCACAGTGCAGGAGAAAGCAGTCGACTGAGAAGTCACAGGCTACTGAATTTGATGTAAAAGACCTCCTAGAGGCACATTTTATTTCTGAAGCCTAGTACACAACCTGGCTCTCCGATGTAGTCCTTGTTAAAAAATATAATGGAAAATGGCGAATATGCATTGACTATACTGATCTCAACTGAGCTTGCCCGAAAGATGCTTATCCTTACCCCAATATTGACAAACTGGTCGACAATTCGGCCGGTTTTAAACTGTTATCTTTCATGGACGCATACACTAGTTACAACCAGATTCCCATGGCAAAAACAGACAAAAAATATACCTCTTTTATGACCGAGTCGGGCAATTATTACTATAACGTAATGCCCTTCAGCTTAAAAAACGCAGGCGCTACCTACCAGCGCATGATGAACAAAGTTTTTTGCAACGAAATAGGCGACATGCTCGAAGTCTATATGGAAGACATGATCGTCAAGTCCATCGAAGAGCTCGACCATGCCGCCCATTTGAAAAAGGTGTTCGAGCAAGGCCGAAAATGCCAGATGCGATTCAACCCGGAAAAATGCACCTTCGACGTACGGGCAGGAAAGTTCCTCGGGTTCTATTTAACAGAACGAGGCATCGAGGCGAACCCCGACAAATGTCTGGCCTTTTCCGAATTTCCGACGCCCACCTCAAAGAAATCGATCCAAATCTTAAATGGCATGCTCACTTCTCTTTCTCTGTTCGTGGCAAAATTCACCCAGCACGCGCTCCCCTTATTCAAACTCCTACGCAAGGAAGCCACCTTCGAGTGGACGCCCGAATGCGAACGAGCCCTTTCCCATTTGAAAAAAGTGCTCTCACGGCCGCCCGTCCTATCTCGGCCCGGGAAAGACGAAGTCCTCTACCTTTATCTAGTTGTCGCCTCTGAGGCAATAAGCGCGACATTAATAAGGGAAACCCCAGAGGGGAAAAGGCCAATTTATTTCACGAGCAAAGCCCTACAAGGCCCAGAAGCAAGATACCAACAAATCAAGAAAGTCGCCCTGGCCCTCATTAACGTTGCGAGGAGGCTAAGACACTACTTCCTGGCCCACAACATAGTAGTCCGGACGGATCAGCCAATAAAACATCTGCTCAGAAGGCCAAACATGGCCGGTAGAATGCTGAAATGGTCTCTGGGACTCTCTGAATTCGATATCCAATACGAAAGCAAGAAATCCCTTAAGGCTCAAGCCTTGGCCGAATTCGTAGCGGAGATGACCTTACCCGGAGATCCGGAAGGCTCACGCTGCTGGGCGATCTTCGTTGATGGCGCCTCCAGTGCGACCGGAAGCGGCGCATGCAGCATACTAGAAAACAAGGAAGGGACCCTGGTCGAAGTTTCCCTCGCCATGTCTTTTCCGACCTCTAACAATCAAGCCGAATACTAGGCATTCCTCGTAGGCTTACGGCTAGCCGAAGATTTGGGAGCCGAGGGAGTAAAAATCTTCACCGATTCTCAGTTAGCCGCCTCGTAAGTCCGAGGTGAATATCAGGTCAAAAACAACCAACTCGTTGAATATTGGGCCCTGGTTCAGGAGGCAAAGAAGAAATTCAGGTATGTGGACGTTCAACACGTTCCTTGCAAGCACAATGCCCGCGCAGATGTTTTATCCAAATTGGAGAGCACAAAGAAGAAGGGAGGAAATAAATCTGTAATACAAGAGGTACTCCCTCGGTCGAGCACCCAGAAACCATCTTCCATCCTATGAGTATTCACCATCGGGGACATCGATTGTTAGATGACCCCCGTACACGATTACCTCACTAAATGCAAACTCCTCGACGACTCGAAAGACTCGATCGTCGTCAGACGAAGGGCCTGCTCGTACATATTGGTCGAGGGGAAACTCTACAGAAGAGGATTTTCCATCCCACTCCTCAAGTGTGTCGATCGAAGCACGGAGGAACGCATACCGCTCGAAATCCATGAGAGCATCGACAGTCAGCATCTGGGAGGAAGATCCCTCACGAGGAAAGTTTTACGGGCGGGATACTACTGGCCCACCTGCAGCACGATGCAAGAGAACACATGAAAAAATGCGATAAATTCCAAAGACACAGGGACATGCATTTAGCTCCTCCTAGCGAGCTCAAATCCCTCTCCTCTCCCTGGCCCTTTGCTTGGTGGGGACTAGACCTCCTCCGCCCGTTCGTGGTCAGAACCAATCAGAACAAATATCGGATAGTAGTGGTCGACTACTTCACCAAGTGGATAGAAACTGAAGCCTTGGCCAAAATCACTGTCTAGAATGTCCTTCGCTTTTACAAAAGAAATATTCTGGCTCATTTTGGCATTCCACGAGCGATAGTCACCGAAAACGGGACCCAGTTCACAGATCACACCTTCCACGAATTCGTCACAAAACTTGGCACGACCCAACATTTTGCTTCCGTCGAGCACCCCCAAACCAACAGCCAAGCCGAGGCTTCCAAGAGGGTGATACTCAGGGGCCTCAAGTGAAGGTTGGACAAAACCAAGAAACGATGGGCCGAGGAGCTACACAGCATGCTCTGGGTGTACCGAACGACCACTCACTCGTCTACTGGGAAATCTCTATTTTGGCTAGCATACGGGACGGAGGTTGTTATCCCCGTAGAAATCGAGGAACCTTCCAGACGAACCGAGGCACCTCTTGACAAGGAGATAAACGACGTCGCCCCTCAGAGAAGAGCTTAACCTGGTGGAAGAAATCAGAACGGGAGCGACCTCGCTCAAACAAAAAATATCCATGTTGTTGTACCCCAAAATTTTTCCTCCCATATTCCTCAAAACATTGCAAGGAAAAATCTCTAAGTGGCTCAAGGTAGCTCAAAAGTTGGTCAGACAAGCTATCTCCTAAGGCAGTCAACCCCAAATTAGGGTTTTGGGTTGCATCAAGATCTTTGAATTAAAATGACCTCAAGTGCTCCCCAATGTCCTAATATGTTCTCAAGGTCATCCATATCAAGTTTCAAGCCTTGCAGAGGAAGTTTGCTCAGTCAATTGCTTAAGGGTCCAAAAATCGACTATGCTAGGGCAAAAGTCAACTGTGACCCAAATACAGTCAAACTTCAAGAATTTTTGCCAAAATTCTCATTTTGAAGGATATTTAATCATTTGATCATGATTCATCAAGGATTGCTCAAAATTCATCAAGACCCAAAAGTTGCTAAATTAGGGTTTTGTAGGAAAAGTCAACCCAACTTTGACCAAGCATAACTTTCTCATACTTTATGATAAATGACCCATACAAAGCTCATTTTGAAGAGGATTCAATTTCCTACAATCCATATTCATACCCCAAGATCAAAAAATGCACTCACAAGAAGTTATAAATTTGGACATTATAGGTCATTTTTGAAAGTCAACAAAAACATTTTTTTTGCCAAAGCTTATAACTTGAGCATGGAATATCAAAATGAGATGAGACCAAAAGGGTTGGTTAGAGGACATCTCAATCTTTCTAAAAAGTCCAAGAACACTTCCAAAAGTTCAAGATTGAAGAAGTTATGCATTGTTGAAGTTGGACATTTTTGCAAAATTGCCAAAAGTCAACTATCCCCAAAACTTCAAATTTTGTCAAATGGCCCCATTCTTTTCCACTTGATTTGAGCTTGCATCATTGCACACGTGTCCTATCTTCAGCCATGAGCTCATATTTCATTTTTATTATTTAATTTGATTTTTTATTGAATTTATTCATTTTAAATTAAATAAAATCATAGAAAATCCCAATAATTAAAAACTCTTGATTTATTAATTGGTTTAGGCTTTGTTTACAGCTAGCAACACCATGGAATTCGTATCAGGCCATATCATGTACAAAAAGATTGCATCAAATCAAATTTGGAAAGGTTAATAATGGAGATCAAATCAAAATCATGTGCATTGATTTGGAAGGATTCAGTCCATAATTTCTACCCTAATACACCACACAATACATAAGCAAGCAAAGGCAATCGAGATCAGGGTTGGAAGCTGCAGGCAGAGGCAAGACAAAAGTTGAAAAATTCACTAAAAAGCTTGGAATCGAATTCATAGCTAGAGGCATTTTCAGAAGCTGAGACCTGTCCCAATCTCTTCCCGGGTGTTGACACAAGCGATCTGGATCAAAATCAAGCGTTCTCAGACCTTCACAAACGTTGTAAGTGTCACGATAACTACCTCTGTTCTTGAAATCGATTTGGCTCATCCTTGCATCATTTGAACAAACTAACTGCATATTTGTGATCCTCACAACATTTCCAAGCTTTTTGCATTATTTAATTTCGTTTACATGACCTGTATTGCAAAATGTCATAGCTAAGTTTTCTTGGATATTTTTGGGCGTTTTTATTTCAGGAATAGTTGATCACCAAGAAGGGTATGGTTGTGACTGGGATGATGAGACGAGCACAACCATGCCCTTGGAATTCATTTTTGTGGCCTGAGGAGGATTTTGAGATGAACAATGTTGTAGCTACGGACTTCTGTCCGTTGGTATAGGCCTGTGTACTTTTGGCCACGGACGGCAGGTTGAAGACGATGTGTGGCGCCCCTTCATTGGGCCAATCAAACCACGCGCGTTTTTTATTTTTGCTGGCAATAGTTTTTGTTTCCATATAATATATATTATTTCTATTGTATTAACAAACAAGGACAGATGGCCTAGTGGCAAGCGTGCATATCCAAACTCCTTCAGGACCTGGGTTCGAATCCCAGGTCCCCCACTTTCTTTGATAATTTTATTCTTCAGGTGATTCAGTGCATATGCCTAGCTACAACATACCATGCGCCCTCGTCCATTCAATGGCCAGATGGCCTAAAGGCCAAATCTGAGAGTCCAAGGCTGAGGGTCCACCATAGGCAAAGTCCACGCATGCTCACCAGATCTCAAAAGTAAAACAAGGGCCAGCGTTTTGGGCTTCCAATTGCTGTTCACACACCCAAATTCAGGCCCATACTCCCTTCTACTCATTTATTTTATTTTGTTTATTTAATTGTTTTATTATTTTCATTTGATTTACTAACCAATTAAAATTCAGTCTTTTATAAAATAAAATCACAAAAAATATTTTTCATCTCAAATCAAATTTTAGTCTTTTATTTTTATTAACAAATCTATTAATTAATTAGGTTTTAATTAGAAGAACTTTAATTCTTTTTGCGAATGAATAATTAGTTAGATTTAATTAGGTACTAACCATTATTTTAATTAATTTCATTTTCTTTCTTAAAATAACAAAAACCCAAAAATAATTTATTTTTATTAAATGATTTTTTAAATTCAGTTTAGTAATTAATTTAGGTTAATTTCTTTCTTAAAATAAAAACAACAAAAAGATACTTCTCTTTAACCAAAAAGGGTCAAAACCCTAATTTGCGCTCGATTTAATTTCCCGCACGCGATTTATTTATTTTTATCATATTAATGTACTTGCCTCTGGATTGTAATAGTAAACAGGACTTTTATTTATTTTTTATCGCTTTATTTATGTTTTATCGCTTTATTTATTTTTAAAGGGTTTGTCTTTGGCGATGTAAATACCCGACGCCTTGTAATTTAAATTCCGCATTTTATTTCCGCAAATTATAACTGTTAGATGTTTGATAATAGGGTTGCATGACAAGACTGAATGTTTTAACCTAAAATCAACTTAGATCACCCTAAACATGTGCAAAGATAAAAATAACTGAAATCAACACACTCGCACATGCGCACTCCTAGGGGACACCCCACTTGGTTGCCTTCGTACACGGTCATTGAGTATAGGTCGTTTTAGAGGTCGCCCTCTTGTCTAAAAGATCATAGTCGCCTCGAAATGGTTGCCTCAGATGTTGTTGCCTCAAACAAATGATCCAAGACATTAGGGTTACCACTAAAGCATCCTAACATTGCTTTAGTGACCGTAAGTCCCGCATTCGAATTGACCCTTAAACTCCAACGGCGGTGCTACCTACTCATCAATAGTAGGACAACATTGTCTAAAGGAAATTAGCCTAGAACGATTCCTTTTTTGAGTAGGTAGATGGTCCTTAGATACTTGCTCTTTCAAAAAATAAAACTCTTCACACTTACACTTTTCGAACAAAGTTTTCAAAAAACACTTCATACACTCTTGAGGACAGAAGCAAGAGTTAAATCGAAGTTTTCAAAACAAAAACTTTTTCAAACCCACAAAGCACAAAGAAAGCAATATTTTGAAAACATTTGAGCAAGTACCTAAGAGCCTGTGGATAACCACAGATAGAAAGGGTGCTAACACCTTCCCTTTCTATAATCTACCCCCCGAACCCGAGAAATATCTCGAAAAAGGAATTTTGCTGTGCTTTTTTCCTTTCCTTGTTGGATAAAATAAAAGTTGGTGGCGACTCTTGCTTACCACGACATTTTGCAAACACAAACGCAAAACGCAAACCAGCATTCCAAAAAACTGTCAGTTCTTCCCACCGTATCACACATGCGCTACGACGCCAAGGTGATACGTCATAAGTTCGAGGTCGGCAGCCTTGTCTTGAAGAGAAATCACAAAGAAACCCGCGAGTGCAAGCTCGCGGCGAACTGGGAAGGTCCCTATCGCGTCTACGCCAAAACGGGAACCGAAGCCTATTACTTAGAAAATTTACAAGGGGAACAACTCGTTCGATCATGGAACGCTGAAAAGCTAAAAAAATACTATAGTTGAAAACATTGAGCAGCCGGTAGGTTCAGTAGACAAGACAAACCCTCCTGAACCCAACCACACGTGCGCGCCTAGGCACAAGCATAGCACCCAAAGTATAGAAGGGGAAAGGTTTCGCTCTATTGACTAGCGTACCCTCAGTCCAACGTGGATAACTCGATCGAGCTCCACAGTCTTTGTGCCACGACGGTAGAACGCCCGACTCGCAACAGGAAGTTCAGGCCTCCGAACTCGGGTCTCTCGAAAATGAGACCTGGATTCCGGCCCTCGCCTGGAATTCTCCCCGGTGGTTTGATCGGTTTCCCTGCACCGACGAACATATAAAACGAGCACATCCCCGATATAAACTCAAAAATACAAAAGTCCTAACCAAGCTAACTTGTCGATAATCATGCAAATAACACATTGAGTATTCAAAGAAAAATGACCAATGGCCGGAAAATAAATAAAGCGACCACTTGGGCCGAAATTATGCGAATATTACATAAACGGGAAATAGCCCGAGAAATAACAAATATTACAAAAAAACGGCACGCAGGCCGAAACAAATGCACAGTCACCCCTCCGCTTCTCCTTTGATGATAGGCGACAGTCGAGCAGGATCCCCAGCTGGTTGATCGTTGACATCTCTCAGGTAGTCGGGAACCAGAATGTGTCCGTCAACCACATAGTAGTTAACCCACATACCCGAAGTGTTGAGCTCAACACCGGGATTCAACACACACATCTGATTCACCGCGTTGTTGAAGCTCCCCTCAGAAGCAGCCTGAGCATCATCGACTGCAAGCTGGAAGCGGGCTACTAGCTTGGCCTGAGTCTTCAGGTTCTTCGTATCCTCTGGCTTGTCCTCAGCGGGCGCTAGCTTGGCAGTCAAGGCCTCCACCTTTCCCTCGAGACTTTCGCTCTTGATCATAAAAGCACTGTGCTCCTCGGCTAATTTCCCCGACTCTGCCTCGACCAACTTTAGGGATTTGTCTTTATCAACCAAGGCCTTCTCGGTCACCGCCAACATGGCTCAGAGGTTCTTGATTTCCATCTCCTGGGATGAACTCCCCTAGGTATACGCCACGGCCATCTCCAAGATCCGCATTAAGCCATCCGCGTCTTGGGCTAGCGTCGCCCTCTTTTCTGGACGACTCGTTCCCTCGAGAAGGAAGAATTCGGCCCTGGGAAGACGAAGTGTCGTGCTCTCAAAAAAAGACCTCTCCAGCCAGCAAGGAGGCAGATCATAAGCCCCTTTTCCCGTCTCTGCGGTAAGGTCAACGCTCCCCTCAGGTCGAGGCCTCTTCGCCTTCGAGGAAACAACAGATGGAGATAAAGCAGTTGTGGTCGGAGTCGAGGATGAACCACTTGATCCAGGAGCAGGAAATGGCCCCTCGCTAGTCTGTGCATCCTTCCTGGCCTTTCTCGCCCGAGGAGTGAGTGTCTTGGCCATACGTTCTTGAGCAGGATTCACATTTTCTGCAAAACAAAGAAAAACAAGATTCAGTAAAACGATGAGTCAAACAAACGACGACCACATACTGGAAAAAGAAAATTTATACCCAGATATCTAATGGGATCCTCGCTCCTAAGGAGCTCCCGGAAGTTTATGAGAACCGACTCAAACACGGGCTCCCTGTTTCTATCCAGCACTGGCCTACCTCCCCGACTGACTCGCTGGACCGGTGGAATTCGAGCTACAAACGAGGTCAAAGTAGTGAAGCTCGACAGGTCCTTATCCCCAAGCTCCCTCTCTCTCCGGACATAGGAGCCCAACTCCTTCTCGAAATGTCTGCTAGTCCATTGGAACGGGAACTTGGCGACCAGCGTCGCGGTAGGCTCCCCTAGATCGTTAATACAAGGATTCCCATCCTTGTTAAGAGACAACCGACTCCTAAAACATTCAGTAATGCCTTCTTCAACGTGGGAAGCACCAAAATGTACTTGTCCTTAAAATGGCGCACAGACTCCAAGTAGGACTTGAACAACTTCCTGTTGCCCTGTTTGAGGGAGACCCATCCCCACCGTCCGTCAGTTCTGCTCCTCTGGATGTGAAAACAATAGAAGAACAACGGGATCGTGGCCCCAATCTTCAGATAGTCACACACTATCTGAAATGCTCGCACGAATGCAATCTCGTTCGGGTGCAACTGAGAGGGGGCCACATGCAAATGCCGGAAAACAGCCACTTCAAAGTCAGAAAAAGGAAGGCGGAGACCCATCTCAAGGAAAACTATATCGTACATAGAAATCTGCCTCCTATCATATCTTGAGCAAATCCTGCTGTCTTTCCCGGGGATTTACAATGACCACTCCTCTCGGGCTCCCTCCTCGTGGATGTAAACATCGATGAAAACGTCTTCCCCGTGCTCATAAAAATATAACCGCCACTCTCAAGGGTCTTTAGCAATCCAATCTCAAGGATCCTCGTCATCTCGAGGAGGAAACATGCCGCCCCGAGCTGAAGAGGTCGCCCCCATGTCGGGCTCCCCCATATGTTGATTCATCTGGTTTTGTTGCTCCCAAGAGATTTCCAATATGCTCGACGAGCTACCACTATTCTCGCTCGAAGAGCTTCGTGAGGATTCTGCAGACTCGCTCGAAATGACAACCTATGCATCGTCAGCCATAACACTTGAAAAGTAGAGGAAAAGGATGAGCTCGGCATCAATGCCAGAACCATCCTTCCACCGCTAAACAAGTGAAAGGGTGCCAGGAGACAAGGATCATATCCCCAAAAGAACCCTCACTGAGGTACACTGACGGGCACAAAACACAAGACAAAGTCTTAATCCCTCACTAAGGCACACTAACGGGCTGAAATCCCAGAAAAAGCCCAGAAGTCCCCTGAGGTACTCTAACGGGCACAAGTTGCAGAAAAACTCAAACCCTAACGAATCACCTATAACACAGCATCGGGTCCCCGAGGGAGCCCCACGGAGACTCCAGCAACCATGTGCCGTAGGAACGACGTCCGCCACCTAGAGTCTCTAACGACCTCCACCCTAACGAAACCCTAAATCCTAACCACATGCATATCTAAGAGGAAAAAAATGAAAGCACTAGAACATGCAACAGTGGAGGAACGGAAACTCACCGATAGAAGAAGAGATGAAGCAGGATGATCGTGAACGAGGAAACTGAGCAAATGATGGTGGTCGACTGTCGAGCTAATATGAGCAGTTGAAGGAGAAGGCGAAAAATACTAATCACCCTGTTCCTCTCGTATTTATAGTTGAAACGGCCCGCGCGTACCAAACACGCGCCTTGGGAACCCCAGGGTTGTCATTATGACACCCTAGCCCTAGGCCATCATTTGCACCGCCCGTCCGACACGTTTCCCAAAACACGCTACCTCTCAAAATTCAACGGTCCCGACGACAAACATTTTTCCTCCCCGACAAAGAAGTATAATGAGCAAATGCTCATCCCCCCGTCCTTCGAGCACACATCAAAGTCTTTACTCCTGTGCCCAGAAGCAACGACTTGGGGGGCTACTGTTCTAGACTGGCCTGAAAGTTTGAGTGGCCTTAGTCTAAGACATCTCACAGGTGCCACCCACTGATTGTGACCCGGGCTGCCCGCACCTGTCGGACAGTACCACTCTTGCCCTTTTGATCCAGCTCCAATTCAAGATGTTCGTCGAGCATCTTCTCAGTCTGCCCGACTCCAGCGTCGTGTAGACCATCAGGGATCAACCAGAGAGATGCCCACAATCAGCCTCCTCCTCGGAACCAACGGCTAGTTACAGACACATCTGCCCGATTTGACCAAGTTCTGGCAGTTACCTGATTTTCCGGACCCGCATATCTAGGCGGGAAATCAGGAACCAATGACCACGCACCAGGGGAAGTATATAAATCCTCACACCTGTGAGGGGCAGATATCACATATTCATACTCACGACCTGTTATTTTACTAGTACCTTCTTGCTCCCACTCTTACTTGATCGTTGGAGTACCTTGCAGGTACAACCCCCTCTCTCCTCTGCCCGACTGAAGATCATGCTTCGACCGCTCTCCAGGTTCTGATCAACCGCAAGGTCAAAAATATTTTTAAATTATATTTCATAATTTAATTTTGAATTATATAAAATTAAATATATGATTTAGTCGATAAAATCTTCCTATAATGTTTATAAACTAAGTAAAAAATAATTTTTTTATTATAATTAGTTATTAAAATAATTTTTATATTTCTGATTTCTGATTTGTATTTATTATTTTAAAAAACTAAATAATTAAAAATTTATATAAAAATATGAATAAAGTTTTAAATAATTTTATCTTTACTTGGTTTCTTTTATTTTAAATTTTTGTTTAGTAGTAATTATTAATATGTTTATTTTTTATTTTTTATATTATCATAATTGTAGTATATTAGTTATAATTTAAGTAATTATTAAAATGAATTTTATTAAATATTTTATTTTTTGAGTTAAAATAAAAAGAATGAAGAATTTTATTTTATTTTATTTTTAATTTATAAATGAATTAGAATAGGAATGTGTATCATGAATTTTATATTTTTTTTATTTATAAATAAAATTGATAATTAACATACTAGAGAATTTTTGTCCAAAATTATTATGAAGGTCACATGTCAATCTGAAGTTACTATAAAGATAACTTATTAATATTAAAGTTAGGATTGGAAAATTGTCATCATGACAATTTTAAATTTGGTTTAAATAGATAGATGTCTTCAAGCTATATAATATTCAATATAAATTTTTTAACAATTATTTATAACTCTCGTCATCCTTTATTATCATTAGAGTCTTTTAAATTTTTAGAGATATTATATATAGTCACAATTTAATTGTGACAAATCAAATAAAATTTTATTATATTTTTATAGTAATTTAACAATGATAAATATTTTTTCAAAAAATTTAGCCAGAGGATAAAGGAGAGAGTTGATATGGAAGTTATAATATGATATCTATGTTATCTATGTCAAACTGAGAACATGATTAGTCTATCCCATTGTGTGTAAAATATATTTAGTTAAAAGAATAAAGATTTTTTCGATCATAAGAATTATGTATAAGACTTTTGAAAAATATTTGCATAGAAGATATTTGATTTATCGAGTTCATGCTGAATTTCAATTCCTAGCTCGAATTTACGAGTGGTCCAAAACAAAATAGAACGGGTTCATTTACACATTGAGAAAGTTTACGTGAAAAAAGAAGCAAAACATTGGCTGAGAAAGTCATGAAGTTTGTTGAGCTATACGTATTCTACGCGCGGCAACAATCAACTAGCGAAGCCGTTCAGCCGCCAGCGGTTTCACTTTCTTCTTTCTTTTATGAGGTTAATTTCTTAATGCCACGTGTCCACCTGCGTCTATTTTATTCCTGTCAATGTTCAAATGTTAATTAATACTTGTCTTTACTTGCTTGAGCACCACCACCCTAAAAATTAGGACCTAATTAAGTACACTCTTCATTAATAAACGGCCTTTGTTAAGATTCAACTACAGTAACTAGTTACGATTAATATCAATTGACAGTATGCATTACATTAACAAAACATAAGCATGACGTACGTAAGAAGAGTGAGTAAACATAAAATAATGATACGTTACATGCCTATAAACATGTGTGGACCAGTCTTTTGGTGAAGATGACTGACACCTGGCAGCTTTGGAGAGATGAATCATCATTCAAACTTTTTTATTATGTTCTTCAATTCTTCTATTTTGTTTTCTTAGACTACGCTATCGTTAAGTTTTGTTCAATGAGGTTTAGGAAAATAATGTTAGAATTAGAAAGACATTTCATAATATTCATTCTAACAGATTTTTTTATTAACATTTATTATGAGTTATATCAAACTTATATTGAATTTTAGTAGTAGAGAAAACTTATATAAATGTAGTTTTTATAATTTTTCAATGAAAATTTAATAAGTGGACTTAAATATTATTTAGAAGGTAAAAATAAGAAAAAACCGTAGATATATAATAGAAAATTATATATTTGTTATATTTATTAAAAATTAATAAAAACTATATTTTTTAAATTGTATCTAAGTTTTCTCCTTTAATAATTTAGTACACCTTATTTATAAAAGAAATAGTTTTTTTACAGAAAAAATAAACTTTTTAAATATATTGAATGATTAATATATTTGGATCATATAAAGACCATATTTATTACTTAATCAATGAATTTAAAAAAAAAAACATTTTTTTATATATATATATATATATATATATATATATATATATATATATATATATATATATATATATATATATATATATATATATATATTATTATATATATATATATATATATATATATATATATAGTATATATATATATATATATATATATATATATATATAATATATATATATATATATATATATATATATATATATATATATATATATTATATAATATATATATATATATATATGATATATAATATATATAATATATATATATTATATATATATATATTTATATATATATATATATATATATATATATTACTATATATATATTATATATATATATATTATATATATATATAGGGCCCAGTCAGATCTAACTATCACTACTATAAATAATATATTTCATGATAAAACTTTCACTCCGACTAAAGAAAATTGAGGTATAATGTCAAAGTGCGCCATCTTTTATTGTTTATAAAATTAAAAAATAACATATTCCCCTTGATTTTTATTATAATTGAGGGGAAAAACAACTCAGAACATGCTTCGAATCCTAGCTATTTCAGTTTAAATTTTTATTTGTTTATAAGTGTAAACTAAATGATTTAACCCTTCGGTTTTTTATTTTAACCGAGGGATAAAAATGAACATATTTTACTATAAAAAGCACTCGTTAAACATATTTTACCTTAATTCTTACTTATATGAAGCCGCCTCAAACTCT